>JACXGI010002747.1:0-70081 GCA_016801175.1 Esox masquinongy | reverse complement strand
CTTCCGTCTTGCCACCCTACCCCATAGCCCATTCATATGAAGAATACGGGAGATTGTTGTCACATGTAGCACACAGCCAGTACTTGCCAGAAATTCCTGCAGTTCCTTTAATGTTGCTGTAGGCCTCTTGGAAGCCTCCCTGACCAGTTTTCTTCTCGTCTTTTCATCAATTTTGGAGGGACGTCCAGTTCTTGGTAATTCCTCTGTTTTGCCATATTTTCTCCACTTGATGATGACTGTCTTCACTGTGTTCCATGGTATATCTAATGTTTTGGAAATTCTTTTGTACCCTTCTCCTGACTGCTATCTTTCAACAATGAGATCCCTCTGATGCTTTGGAAGCTCTCTGCGGACCATGGCTTTTGCTCTGAGATGCAACTAAGAAAATGTCAGGAAAATCCTACTAGAACAGCTGAACTTTATTTGTGATTAATCAGTCACTTTAAATTATGGCAGGTGTGTAATGACTTCTATTTAACATGAGTTTGAATGGAATTGGTTCATTCTGAACACAGCCACATCCCCAGTTATAAGAGGGTGCGCACACTTATGCAACCAGGTTATTGTAAGGTTTTTATTTTTAATTTTTCCCCCTCGGAGATTTCAGTTTGTTTTTCAATTGAATTGTTCACATTATAGGTCACATTAAAAGTGGAAAAAGTTCTGACATGATTTATCTTTGTCTCATTCTTTTACATCACAAAAACCTGGCATTTTCACAGGGGTGTGTAGACTTTTTATATCCACTGTATATACACAACAGATCATTATGTGAATCCTACATTTTTAAGAATGGAACAGTACATGGGCAATTCAGACCTGAAATAAGTAGACCACAACTTTAGATTTCTTACATACTTATTCTTAATATTTAATGTCTTTACTCTGCTCTAAAGACAAGAGCTCCCGACTAGATGTTTTTTTATGCAGTACACTGGAACCCCAAAAAATTATGTGTGGTTGTGGAGCTGTGCATGTATTAGGGTCTCTTTAAAATATGTATGGGTTTCAAAAGTTTTCAGAAAATTGTCAGGGACTCCTCTCCTATTCTATTCTAGCTTCAAGGGGAAGTTGGTTCCACCATAGATGCACACAGTGAAATATTGCTGGCCATAATCACACCCCTGAATATGTGGTCACGCCCGAAATAGGGTACAGTCGGTAGGGTTGACCAAACACCCCAATATTACATTTCCTATTTTATTTATGAACTAATATTGTGTTTTATTGTTTATGATTTTATGAACAGTTTTCACATAAAATGTATATGGTATGTACCACAGTCGATTTGGTTTTGCTAATATTGTGTTTGCGTCGTGACAGACCATACGTTTTGACAAAACTAGATAAGATTTAGTTGGGGGACAACAATATAACCAGACGACACTGCAGTCATGCTAGCTCGTCCCAGCTCTCCCTGAGTGAGAGAGTTGCGTGCACAGAGACAGTCCAACAATTACTTCCAGCAATGTATGAACTTAGGTAAAAGGTATGACAAATAACAGACATCATGCCTCCTACAACAGCAGTTGTGTTGCAATACTCTCTAAAAACTAACAATTAATAACGGGCGATTTTCACTAAACAGCTGTTCAAGGAAACCAAGGCAAAAAAATCTTGCAGCTCATAGTCATGCTCCTGGCCAGTTATGCTACTCGCCTTTCAGGCTATACTAAATTCAGATTTTTTTTAAAAAATATTTAACTAAAACAAAAGAAATATGCACACATTTGCATAAATTAATAGTTGAAGCTAGAAACATCAAACCAACTTTCAGGCCACTGACTCCAAATGTGTAAATACTTTTATCAACATAACTAAGTTGTATAAAATAAGCCTATCACAAATTTCTCTACTATAAAAAACATATACTGTTTATTCACTTACATTTTCATGAATAATAAACTCACTAACAAAAATTATTTAACCATTAAAGCTACCGACACTTAACTAACAATCTTGATTTGGTTATCCTAATTTCATTTTTTTAATTAAATGAGTATCAAATTTAGGACATATCGCCAAAAAAGCTATACATTGACAGAAATATATGGCTATAATAATTAAGTCAATTTCCATGAAGTAGCAGGCAGCATACATTAGCCTAATGAACATATTTCAATAGCGCGAAGCTCTTGTTTCGAAGACCTCGTGCAACGATTCATGCAGGGTAACTGGCAAACCGTACAAATCAGTAGAGTAAAAAAAATAAAAACATCGAATTATTTTAGGGTGGTAATTGTGCATATTCTTGTAAGTGTTTTAGCCCGGCTCGCCCCGGTCTAGCGTGGCGAATGCTGTCAGTTAAGGATTGGCTAATAGGTTTTTAGTACAGAGAAAATTAGCCTACAATAGCTAGATCATTGTGAAAAGTGGTCACAGAACATCTAATAAAGTATGTGAACTAAGCAGTTTTCAATTAGCCAATTATTAATATATTTCAAAATTACATCATTGTCCCAAAAGTCATGTAATGACGATTTGTCGAAAGGGTTTGTCAAACCATGGCTTCCCTAAAAAATGCTAAAAGTAATATTGAAATTAGATAATCTTACTCTGTCCTTCGAATTTTCTGATGATAGTATCCAGAAAAGTGTTCTGAGGAGCCACGTGTCCCCGCCGAACAGGCATGTTTTGGGCGGTAGCCTATTTCCCGCGGTTTGGAAAGTTGGACCGCAGTGTCACTGCTGAGGTCTCTCGCTGTTCGTCTCCGTTGTCTACACTGGTCCGGTAAAAAAAAAAAAGCTGATTGAAATATGTCACAGCCAGAACCAAGTCCTGCGACGTGACGTGTTAACTACTTTTTTCATCACTTTCCAAAAGCAGTCACTTCGACGATTTTATGTGGAAACAATCCCCAAACAGACAACCGAACAAAAATGCCTAGGGCAGCCTATTTGGCTGACTATCAACCGACCTGCTGTTGACGATCTAGGTTATCCTTCACTTCTTTCCCGGCTTGGAAGTAGCGCCGCCTCACAGGTGCCCTTGGGATTTTTGCCTGCTGCTGATGCTGAGAACATCTTTGACATGCCCTATTTGTCTGACCACCCGAGAAATCTTATCAACCTCTGCAATGTTGATGATGATGGTCTAATTAATGTGATAGCGTGTCTCAGGTATGTTTTTGTCTGGTTATTTTTATACAGTCAAACTCAAAAATGACAAGAATTCCTTTAATGAACAGGACATTAATTTAGTCTCTGCGCGTTTAAATTGAAATATGATTTTGTTTTGAAGAGTAGCCTATGCCTAAAATGTAAGTAGGCCTGTGGGTTTATTAGAGATTTCGCTCAAAGTCCATATATTTTTTTAAACACAAAATATTATTTTAAATCGACAAATTCTGTAAATGCTTTACTCTTAAAACGCCATTCACTCATCACCTAGTCTTTGCTCATTCACTTGGCACCTTCATTCCATATATGGTGTGACTGCCATCTAGAGGCACATAAAGCATATTGACGGAGTTTCTTAGGTTACAGTACAACCCCATGAACAGGAGAGGGCAACAGCAGACTTGAGTTCAAAACGGACATGGAAATGGTCACATTAGAAATCACAGAACAGTGGTCATTACAATGTAAAAAATATAATTAATAAAATTAATGTAATGTGTTATAAGTTAAATGAAGCTTATCTAAACAAAAATAGTTTTAAGATTGTTGTATTCCTCAGCTAAAATACAATATAAAATATGAAATCCTTAACTTACAGTTGCATGAAAAGGTAATATTGCTGATGTGTGTTATAATCAAAATGTTTATCTTGTGTTAAGCCAATGGCTTCATTAGTTTAGCACCATGTATGTGTCTTAGTGTGCATAAGATTACATATTGTCATATTTTAGCAGTGAGACATGAATATAACATCACAATGCATTTTTATTGTTAAAGTGCAGAAATCGTCATGCCTTATGTATATGTTTAAACAACAAGCAGGGATCTAGCACCCCTTAAGGTTTTTGAGAAGAATTAAAAGTAGAGAAAATTTCAATTTAGCTAGCAGCACAGGACAAAAAAATAGACAGTGCCTACAAAGTCAAAAGTTTGGACACACCTACTCCTTCAAGGGAATTTCTTTATTTTTACTATTTTCCACATTGTAGAATGATTGTGAAGACATCAAAACTACAAAATAACACATATGGAATCATGAAGTAACCAAGTTAAAAAGTTTAAGACAAATCAAAATACATTTCAAACTGTAGGTTCTTCAAAGTAGCTACCGTTTGCCTCGATTACAGCTTTCTTTATGTTCTCTCAACCAGCTGTTGTAAAGTTGTAACTGTACATATGAAGACATTCAGTTAGGTTGGTTATTACATAATGCACCATATTATTACATTTTAATTAACAAAGTCCAACTCCCACATTTTGTATTAATCACCACATTATGTAATAATTTATTACAAAATCCAGGGAAATGTATTACATATTGCGTTCAAGCTGTTTATTACAGAATGCGGAAGATTATTACAAAATGCGGGTGTTATTACATAGTGACGTGAAAATGTATTACATTTTGTCAAGTTATTACATGATGCTTTGTTATTACATAATGTGTTGTTAAAAACTCCATTTCAAAAAGGTTTTCCCGTTTCCAAAATGCAAATCAAAACAAAATGAAATGATGTGCAAATCATTTTACCCTGTATTTAATTGAAAATAGTACAAAGACAACATATCAAATGTTGAAACTGAGAAGTTTTATTGTTTTTGGAAAAATTCATGCCCATTTTTAATTTGATGCCAGCAACACATTTCTAAAAAGTTGGGACGAGCATGTTTACCACTGTGCTGCATCACCTCTTATTTTAACAATACTCTATAAGCGTTTGGGAACTGAGGAGACCAATTGTAGTAGTTTTGCCATTCTTGCTTGATGTAGGATTTCAGCTGCTCAGCATGTCAAGGTCTCCTTTGTCCTATTTTTCATTTCATAATGCGCCAAATGTTTTAAATGGGTGACAGGTCTGGACTGCAGGCAGGCCAGTTTAGCACCTTGACTCTTACTACTGTGACGTCTGCTCCGCGTGGCACCGCAGCTCCTCTTCCTATACGGCGCTCCACCTGGCCGGTGTACTAACCACCGGCCGGAGAGTGATGGCAGCTACGCACCCCGAGGGCGCACCTGTTTTCACTCACTCATCAATTGTAGATATATTGTGTTAGTTTGCCACTGCATCTCACGGATTATTGTTTCTGTCTTGCTGAGCGTGAGGTGCGTAATCTGTTATCGACCAAAAGACTAAGAATACATATAAAGAATTGAACTGTCTTCAACTGAGTTTTGTTTTTCTTTCCACTGCCTCATTTTTACGCACGCTTGGCACTCGCACCGCCACAACTATGGAGCCATGCTGTTCCAATACGTGCAGAATGAGGTTTGGCATTGTCTTGCTGAAATAAGCAAGGCCTTCCCTCAGGAAGATGTTGTCTGGATGGCAGCATATGTTGCTCTAAAACCTGTATATGTTGTTCAGCATTAATGGTGCCTTCACAGATGTGCAAGTCACCCATGCTCTGTGCACTAATGCACACCCATACCATCATGAATAATGGCTTTTGAACTGTGCGCTGATATGAAGCCAGATGGTCCCTCTCCTCTTTAGTCCGGAGGATGCGGCATCCATGATTCCCAAAAATAATTTCAAATTTTGATTTGTCAGACCATATGACAGTTTTCCACCATCTTAAATGAGCTCAGGCCCAGAGAAGGCGACTGTGATTCTGGATCTTGTTTATAATATATGGTTTCTTCTTTGCATGGTAGAGTTTTACTTGCATTTGTGGATGTAGCGACATACTGTATTCACAGACAATGTTTTTTGGAAGTGTTCCTGAGCCCATGTAGTGATTTTCAGAAACAATTTAAACCAGAATCGTGTCTGGTTTAAACGCAGTGACACCTGAGAGCCCAAAGATCACGGCCATCCAATATTGTTTTTCAGCCTTGTCCTGTGCATACAGAGAGTTCTCCAGATTCTCTGAACCTTTAATGACATTATGTACCGTAGAGGATGAGATCCCCAAACTCTGCAATTTTCCATTGAGAAACATTGAGAAACGGTCTCTCTATTCTCACACCAGCAGGCTAAGGAACAGTTTCTTTCAATCTGCTTTAACCCTGCTGGACTCTGTGACCCATCACTAACCATACCCACCCTTTGTACAACTCTGTCACTGCCTTACTAAGTCTGATAAGGAAGTTTTCAGTTGTCTACAGGTATGTGTCATTGCTGCTATTCCTGTATTTCATTTGCACATGCCGACTTGCACCTTAAAATTGCCTTCATTGCACATTTAGAACTGCCACTGTACCTGCATTTTCAATTACTACATACACATGTCTACTGAATTGCTGCCATCCCTGCAGTTCAGTTGCCCATGCTACACTAATCCTTCAGTTTGCCTCGATTGCAAATTCGGAATGCCATTGAGAATTGCCACTTGTACCTGCACACTATTTATCCCAGTTGTACATACACCGATTAGCCATAGCATTATGACCACCTGCCTAATATGGTATAGGTCCCCCTTTTGCTGCCAAAACAGCCCAGACCCGTTGAGGCATGGACTCCACTAGACCTCTGAAGGTGTGCTGTGGTATCTGGCACCAAGACGTTAGCAGCAGATCCTTTAAGTCCTGTAAGTTAAGAGGTGGGGCCTCGATGGATCGGGCCTGTTTGTCCAGCACATCCCACAGATGCTCGATGGGATTGAGATTTGGGGAATTTGGAGGCTATGTCAACACCTTGAACTCTGTGTTGTGTTCCTCAAACCATTCCTGAACCATTTTTTTTTTCAGCGCATTATCCTGCTGAAAGAGGCCAATGCCATCAGGGA
The DNA here is from genome assembly GCA_016801175.1 of Esox masquinongy. NCBI lineage: Eukaryota > Metazoa > Chordata > Actinopteri > Esociformes > Esocidae > Esox > Esox masquinongy. Next base: position 63,233 of record JACXGI010002747.1, on the reverse strand, counting down.
ATACCGTCGCCATGGAAGGGTGCACATGATCTGCAACAGTGCTTAGGTAGTTGGTACATGTTAAAGTAACATCCACATGAATGGCAGGACCCAAGGTTTCCCAGCAGAACATTGCCCAAAACATCACACTGCCTCCGCCAGCTTGCCTCCTTCCCATAGTGCATCCTGGTGTGTTCCCCAGGTAAGCGACGCACATGCACCTGGCCATCCTCGTGATGTAGAAGAAAACATGATTCATCAGACCAGGGCACCTTCTTCCATTGCTCCGTGGTCCATTTCTGATGCTCACATGCCCATTTTAGGCACTTTCGGCAGTAAACTGGTCAGCATGGGCACCCTGACTGGTCTGCAGCTACGCAGCCCCATACGCAACAAACTGCACTGTGTATTCTGACACCTTTCTATCAGTACCAGCATGAACTTTTCCAGCAATTTGAGCTACAGTAGCTCGTCTGTTGGATCGGACCACACAGGCCAGCCTTTGCTCCCCACGTGCATCAATGAGCCTTGGCCACCCATGACCCTGTCACCGGTTCACCGCATTTCCTTCCTTGGACACTTTGATAGGTACTGACCACTGCAGACTGGGAACACCCCACAAGAGCTGCAGTTTTGGAGATGCTCTGACCCAGTCGTCTGGCCCTTGTCAAAGTCGCTCAGATCCTTACGCTTGCCCATTTTTCCTGCTTCTAAGACATCAACTTTGAGGACACAATGTTCACTTGCTGCCTAATATATCCCACCCACTGACAGGTGCCATGATAACGAGATTATCAGTGTTATTCACTTCACCGGTCAGTGGTCATAATATTATGACTGATCGGTGTACATTATACTTAATACTTGTGGTGAACCCCTCCCCATCCTCACTTCTGACAGACCCATGCTTTCTGGAAAGATGTTTTAATACCCAATCATGTTACTGACTGGTTGTCAGTTGACCTAATTAGTTGTGGGATATTCCACCAGGTTTAGTTTTTTAGCATTGCACTACTTTTCCTGTCTTTCGTTGCCACTGTCCCTACTTTTTAAAAACAAATTCAAAATGGGCATATTTTTCAAGAAACAATAAAATGTCTCAGTTTCAACATTTGATATGTTCTCTTTATACTTGTTTCTATTGAATATAGGGTTTAAATGATTTGCACATAATTGCCTTCTGTTTTTATATACATTTTACGCAGCGCCCCAACTATTTTGCAAACGGGGTTGTACAAAAGACCGTCATTGTGCCTGTGCTGTAGTTTATTATGGCAGCAACAGCTCAAACATGCAAAAAGAAAGGACATTACTTTGAGACATGAAGGACAGTCGGCCCGGAAACTGTCAAGAACTTTGAAACATTCTTCTAGTCCAGTCACAAAAACCATCCAGCACTCTGATAAAACCCTCTCATGAGGACTGCCACAGAGAAAGAGGACCCAGAATTACCTCTGCTGTAGAAGATAAGTTCATTAGAGTTACCACCCTCAGAAATCGGTAATTAACTATACCCTCAAATAAATGCTTCACAGAGTTAAAGTAACAGACATCAACTGTACAGACAAGACCACGTGAAACAGGCCTTTATGGTCGAATTGCTGCAAAGAAACCCCCTATAGAAGGACACCAATAAGAAGAAGACGAGCTTGGGCCAAGACACATGAGAAATGGATATTTGACCGATGGAAATCTGTCCTTTGGTCTGATGAGTCCAAATTTGCGACTTGTCGCCAGGCTGTGTACGAGCAGTTTGACCAAGAAGGTGTGTGATGGAGTGTTGCATCAGATTACCTGGCCTCCACAAGCATCTGACGTCAGCCCAATTGATATGGTTGGACCGCAGAGTGAAAGAAAAGCATTCAGCAAGTGCTAAGCATATGTGGGAACTCTTTCAAGACTGTTGAAAAAGCATTCCACGGAACTACGTCATGAAGCTTGTTTAAAGAAACCCAAAAGTGTAAGGCACAGGGCTACTTTGAAGAATCAAGGTGGCTGTATTTTGAAGAAATATAACAGTATTGTGATTTTTTAACACTTTTTTGGTTACTACATAATTCCATATGTGTAATTTCATAGTTTTGATGTCTTTACCATTATTCTACAATATAGAAAATAATACGCTGTCCCGGACAGCTGTCTCTAAAGAGAAGGATAAGATATATTGACCAGAGGGTTCTATGTTAATTTCAATGTAGACATAGGTTTAACACACCCCCATTCCATTAATTCTGTGTTGTTCTACCAGCACCATCATCCATTTCAGTGAATACCAGCACCCACAGCACCCACTCCCAGGGTGGCTCAACATAACCCACACACAGGTTAAGTTGTGCTAAGAGAGCAACTTTATGGATAGGCTATGTTTTCAAAACTTTTAAATATTGATACATGTGTGATTTTTGATTCTTTCCAGGGAGACATAACACTCAAAGATGTATATTTGTTAGATATACAGTTAGATATATAGATACATTTGTTAAAAAAATTACTATATTTTCTTAGACGGAATGATGCTGGGAAAAAATGACTCAACTTACCCCACTCTCCCTAATGGTTTAGTAAACATAAGGATCTAGCTTTCATATCAGTGCTCCCAAGACCTCTGCCTAAGCCTACCTGGGGAGGACATATAATGGAAGTGTAGTTCGTTGACTTGAGACTCACACAGAATGTACAGAATTTACAGCATTAATGACAGTAAGTGTATCTGATTTTATTTTGAATGTAATTCATGTGATGTGAATGAAACCATATTTTATGCAATAATTTTTGAGATCTCCAAACTAGGCTAACTTCCTGATACAGTATTATGTCTACATATTTAAAAGCTAAAATGATATGAATTGTTGTTCTTGTGATTTATTCACAGTTTTATAATGTGTTGCCATTTGATGCTATGATTTTATTGTGATTCAGTGTTCCAAACATTGTTCACCATATGTTGTCTGTTTATAACAAAGAAAGCCATGGGAATTTCTTCTTTTTTTTTTGTCGGTCATGGAAGCAATAGGATTGACAACCTGTTGATTCTCTATTAAAAAGAGAAATGGGGAACACTTTTTAGGAAAAACAAATGATTTTTGTTATAGATACAGCAAACTAGTTCACAAATATAATTGTAATACTGTCCAAAAGATACAATTCAATATATGGTCAAAGACAATATAATGATATGTTACTTTGTCAATATTTTCCCCAATCACTGCATTAGGGTTTGCTTCACTTGGTCATGGCTGTGAATGATGCCAACCCTAGAGAGCAGATTAGGTTCTTGAGAACAAGTGTGCTTTTAGAAAAAATTTGGATGTTTAGACTATTCCTCTGACTACATGTCCCTAACTGAAGTGTAACAGATAAGCTGCTCTCTTAAAACAAATGTCTATAGACAATCAAAATAAATTTCTTGAACAGTTTAATAACTTCCTTCTATCTAGACTTTCAAATTGTTCAATTTCCTTCAGTAAGTGCCGCCTAACATTCACCTGGGGGTAGTTACTACTGGGTCATTCCGTTTCATTTCAATCACTTTGTGAGGGCATCCCTTTTTTAACTTCTACTTCTATGTTTTTTTTCCTCAATTCCTGATATCCAATTTGTGAGTAATGCCCTTTTGCATCACAGCGACTCCGAGCGGACTTGGGACAGTCATAATCCTTACACGGTGAAGCACTAATGTTTTTTAACAGAGCAGAAAGAAGCAGAAAAAAGCGTCCATCGCCATCTACGCCCATAAACATTATCTAGATTTACTTCTAAACAAACAACCTTCCGGGGTACTGATATGCTTACAATGTTGTTTGATTATTTCCTGAACAGACGCTGAGTTTATATTTGGTTTTAATCTTTGCAAAATATCTATTTTGGATACTGCAGATGTTAGCTTAAGTTTGCAGTTTGAATAAAGTTCTATATAAAATTTGGTAGCTTAGTGCATTTTCTGGAAGTTTTAAATTTAAATTTTAAATTAAATCAATTATATATTTTTTCTGAGATTTGGTAAGCATTGCCATGATTACAGAAGTACCTAGCTTATTCTTGGGCAAAATATCCATTTTGTTCTGATGTGGCACTTTGGAACCAAAGCTTGGACCCCGGCATGGCTGCTTGAAGCCATACATTTTTTTAAAGAAGTTGTTTGCGCACTGTCAATACCTTGGAAGTTTTTACCGTAATCTACCTGCATGACACTCCAAAGAAGCACTTAAAAAACTCTTAATGATTATTCCAGTCGTACAAGGCGTTTACCTCTTATCTTATCGCTCTTCTTCCCATAACAAAGTTTATGATCACACTGCACGCACCCAGAACACAGCAGGACTTACAAACACTGAAAGTTTGCCCGAGAGTACATTCAACTGTGTACACTGCAAGGATAAATTTTTTTTACATATCTGATAAATAGCCCAGAATCAGATTCGAGATTATTACTATTTTGTTGTGTTAAATGTTATTAATGTTGTGTTTCCAGAATAGTTATTGGCATTATAAGTGTTCAGGGCTTTAACTCCCTTTCTTTTCATCTTTTTTAAGTATCCTTTCGACCGTTATGTCACAATTGCTCCATATGTTTCCTCCGGGGCGCCCTCAAGGTGATGTGATTCACATGTATGCCTAGGATCTTTTGTGTTGCTCAGTGCCTTACGCACAGGGGCCATTCTCCCTCGGTTTCAACTGGAAGGGACAGTCTAACAAACAACACCTCTGAATTATACAGCGGGCTTTGCTTTGTGGGAAAGGAAACAGAGAAGTGTAAGAGGAATCCTTGGGACGTCCCATCTCTGACGTCACCCAATCCCGGATGGCACTAATCAAAAAGGAAACACCCTGTGCTCATACAGAGTAGTAGTAGACTACTGACCTACTGTTCAAACGGGGAAAACGTGAGTGAAGAAAGAAAAAATCCTGAGTGACTGGGCCAAGGCTTTGACGCAAGTTCTTTTGTTGTTTTGTGGTTGTTTTATTTACAGATAAAGAGCTCTTTTCAGTGAACTGGAGTTTTTTTGGAGGAGGTGCCTGCTGTAACATTAGGACTCTTGTCGGTCGTAAATACTATAGCCTAGAGGGGGGAGTTGAGTGTAGTTTAAGGAAGGCTGCCTTGCTGTTGGGGAGGAGTTGTAAAATACTCCTTATTTGGAAACAGACTGGTCACATGGTGCCAGAATTCGAGCAATAGAGGTGAGAGACAGAATAGAGAGCACTTTGAACTGTGCCTTGAGAAGGTGAGAGGTACTACTACAGTAGCTGACTTTCTCAGATTCGAGCCAATGAGGTGAGGTAAAATGCCCATCAACTTTACTGTGGTGCCTGTGGAGGATAATGAGGCTGAGAAATCAACTCTGGAAGGTGTGCTTAGAGAGGAAGATGACGAAGATATTCCTCCGCAACGACAGTACTCAGGTGGGAACACAGATTACGTTGTCTGGGACACGCTCAGACAAGTTGAACCGCAAACTTTACCTTGGCCATTGATTTCTAGAATGCATACATGGCTGTGTTTACTTGTTTGTTTATTCTCGTCATGGAGACCTAACAGGTCTTTCAAATAGTATAATTACATTTTTGAACTTTGCCTTTAATTGGAGGACTCAACATGGGATGCAAACAAAAACAAGTGACCATTTCCTGTCTCTCACTCTCTCTCACTCTCTTTGTCTTCTGTTTCTTTCATTTAATCACTCACTTTTTCTTTCTCTTTCTCTTTGATCATAGGTGAAGACCATGATTAATGTGAAATCAATATGGATACTGTTTTCTTTCAAGGTTTCTTTGTGTTCCACAGTGGCAGTCGCTGTTCATGCTTCTTATCAGTCAGGTATTAACTTGGTAGAGCTCCATTATTCTGGGTGAAGGCTAGTTTATGCCCCTTCAGGGTTTGTTTACTGAAATGTCTCAGGATGACTTTCAGCTCTTTGAAAAATGGTATGCCAAGGGCCACTCCGTGGTATCTGAGGGATGCTGAGCCTAAGACTGGTTGCGAACACAGTGCATGTGTTGTATTATTTTGTCATAAAATTTAACAGGGTTTCTTTGGTTTTACTGGCAGTTTCTTGGTTTTACTAGTTGTTTTGGCAAATGTATTGTCCAGCCGTGTACAGTTCTTTGGGTGAAAAGGAGACTTTTCTATAAAACAAGCATTTAGAACAGGCTGCAGATGAGGAATCTCCATGTCACTGACAGATGAGCTGTTTATCTTTTTTGCTGTTGTCCTTCACTTTTGTTTGTAAACACATATGAGGCACAGGCTATGGTGTGTGGTCATTACTGGACCGTGGTCAGCAGCAGCACAGCTCTGCTCAGTCTCAGATAACTAGGTCTCTATCTGTAATACCATAGGATCTTCTCTCCTTTCTCACGCCTACAGTACCTGCACTCCAAACACTGCTGGCCCAACACAATACAGCCATGATGACCTTTTTATTTTTCTCAAAATGGTCTGCTCAGACTGAGGGTCAGGTTTCATAGTGTTTTCATTAACTGACATTGTGGTTCTCTCTCTGCAATTCACTGAAATATATTGTCCATAAAGGCTGTTTTGGTTGTCGTAAAACTTTACTTCGCTGAAGTCATTAAACCTGTATTTCTTAGTTTAGTATTTGGATTGCCAAACCGGAGGAGACAGAATTTGATGTGGAAGTAAAAATGATACTACCTTTCTCTGGAATAGTACCCTGAGATAAATAACTGAAAATTAGTGCAATCATGTTGCGTCATCATTTAACATATAATAATTGTGGCATGTAGAAACACCCTTATTTAACCAGGACTATCGCCAAATAGGCAATGCCACTACAAATGTTCCTACCTCTTACAACACTGCTGCTTACAAAATAGCCAGAGTGGTCGAGTCTGACAGTAAATAAACACAATGAAATACACAACATCGTAGGCACTGTCATTGTGTGATTTTCTTGTTTGGGGAAACAGCTCAGCTCACACCCTGAGGATTCTATCAATCTCCTTTTATAAAAAATATTCCATAACATTTGTTCAGCACGTTCGACGTCAGGAGACACGACTTGAATTTATTGTCAGCTACTGCTGACAATAAATTCATTCAAATGACCATTCAAAATGAAATTAATTAAAACAACCTTGACTTGAATACAACCATCTGATATTGGCTCATGAAAAAGAAAGCCATTTTTGCTCTACACTGACGTTCTTGTACAGTAGATAGGGGGAGGAAATGATTGTCCTGAACTTTGCGTTGACAATGACTACCCAATGATAAAGACAGTGAATATGCACACTCATCTGCGATATGGCCAGTGCTCTTCACTGTGCTAATAGATTAGTCCTGGTGTAGCAGGGGCTATTCTCATAGTTACACAACAAGTAAAAAAACATTTTCTATTCACAATGTCCATGATCCTCAATGACAGCTGCAACACAATCAGCTATTTTATATTTGCCTTGTGCACTGCCTAAAATTGCAGGCTTTCTGACTAATGCTATGTGTTTTTTTTACTGTGCTTGCACAGTCAGATTCCAGAAATTTACTGCTTTTTTAAATATATCTGATTACTTAGAAAATGATACAATCAATAAGTCAGATTAATTTACTTTGAGTATGTATAATTTTCTGTTTATTTATACAGTTTACCTTTATTTTAATGCAAGTCAATTAAAAAGCAAATTCTTATTTACAAAGATGGCCTGTCATTTTATTTAATGACCCTGTCTGAGTGGCTTGTTTGGACAAGACAAACAGTTAGACCTGTTCTTCATGTGGTTATGAACCAAAAAGTTGATACTTCTTGCTCAAATTTCAAAGGGCCTTCTGTTCTTAAGACTACTACCACTGACATGCCAGTGAAATTTCAGACAATGTCAAACTTCCTTCCCTTGGGGCCATGATGAGATTGCCTTCTGCTAGGCAGCCCTGATAGTTTTTATTGGATTTTGAAAAAATATATATATTTCTTTCATTAGAAGTGCAGCTGCTCCAAAGAACCCAAGACCTCTCTCTCTAGTCTCGTGTCATGCCAGAGGTCTAGGTCCATCTTACGGCCTGCTATTCCACATTGCTTTAATTGCAGCCCACGGTGTGGGTAGAGGCAGTTCAAGGTTGGGCCTCCAGTGTCGTGTGTCGGTTGTTTGTGTGTGCAACAGCCAGTTTTTACCTTCATGATACAGTTTTCACAGAAATGTTAATTCCTAATCAGTTCCAGTCGTATGTCCCACCCCATGACATCCCCCAGCCCTGCCCACCTATCTCTGAAAGCCATTCTCTTTCCATCCCTACTCAAAATATATTTTGATTGTGCTGTAATGTTTTACATACTGAATGTTTTGAATATCTAATTGATTGCAAGTTGAAGATACCAATCTTTGGTAAGAGGATTATTATATTATCAGATGGCTGTGTCTGTGTTCCTAACGACAGAGAGAGAGAGACTCAGGGACCCCTGTGCTTTCTATTTCCATTTGTCATTTTAGTTGTTTAGCGGACGCACTTACCCAGAACGAATTACAGGTAGTGAATTAATCTGAAGTTAGCTAGGTGCGACGACCATAAAACCCTGCAATAGTAATTAAGCAGCTGTCAGCAAATTCATTACAAAAATGGAGAATGTTTATATGTAGTAAACTCCAAACTTATTTGGACAGCAACTTTTTTTTTCTCTGAATCTTCTGAATTTTCATTTCAGGTGTTACAGTGAGTATGGAATTAAAGTGCAGACTGTAAGATTAAATTTTATTGAATCTTTTGGACGAATCATGTAGAAATGAAAGCACGTTTTGTACACACTATAGTTCCCCCATTCAAGGTGCCAAAAGAATTTGAACAGTAGACTCTACAGGCAGATGTGTTTTCTTGCGCTGTCAGTATATGCACAGGTGAGCTGGCAGTGTCTAGTCTTAATTCTAAGATTTGCATTTGGAGCCTGATGCTGGTTTCTGGTAACATGTCAGTGCAATTCAAACTCCTTCGTTGGGTTGATAAATTAGAATAATCAATGAATTACACGTGACACTGATGGCCTGAGCATTGTCATCACTGAAACTCCTTAAATGCCTTAGTGATGTGAATTCAGAAAAACAATTATGCTTCTCAGAGATAGTCATCACATAAAAAATGTTAAACTCCGAATCAAATAGCTTTCCAAAAATAACGGTTGTTGTGATACAACGTTTACTTTAGAATTTGTGAAAAGTGCCCCACCCCAACAATCCTCACCATGTCATTTGTATGCATTTTATGATGCACTTCAGCTTTGGCCTCTTACCGTCATTAGCGTCACCATTTATAGCATAGCAGTAGCACTCACACGGTTTTGTCTTTCTCCTTCTAGGTTGAGGACACGGTATTTAGTTGTCAGCAGCCATGCGTGCTCTTGGATATTGAGTTTGCAGTACTTGAAATGACATGATAGTCTTATACATGGTTTTAAATGATATTGTTAACTGTGGGAATATTTAGTGTGGTCTGTCAGGATTAGGTTGTTATTTTTTGTTGGCATGGCCTGGCCTCCTTTGCTATATCTTGCAGCTGTATACAGTGTGCTTGGCGCTGATAATAATTATTACTATCTCTGGTTACTCTTGAGATTCCAGTAACCCTGTTGTTACTCTTGAGATTGCAGTAACCCTAGCTCTTCCCTAAGTCCTCTTCCACTCCAAGTTCAGACCCCCGATAACGTGGCATACAGGATGTCAAGAGGTCAGGATGCAAGTGGAACGCTAGAAGCATTTTTTATATAGAAATTATCCATAGTCCAGGAAAAGGATGTTTGGGTGCTTGAAAGCTCTTTCTTAAAATGTTTTCTTCATTGTTCTTTCATTCATTTATCATTCACTTTGACTTCGTCAAAGCCTTTTGTCATCGGGGCATTTATTCCAATGTAAGTTCTATTATCATGCGTGTATAAAATAGAAACAATGTGCATCAAAACTATTTGTCCAAAAAACCCAAAAGAAAATTGACAAAATCTTATCTCAAGATAGGCAAACAGCTTAAAGACAGGCAGCAATGTCGACTCCAGAAATGACATTCACATCCTTGTCGGTTTCTGGGAAAGTGACATTTCCTACTTGCTTATTCGTTGAATATGGCACTTGAATAATTACACCTAGGTGGTAGGTCAGAACTGTTAGCGCTTCTTGTTCTGACTAGCACGGGCTGCAAAAATCTCCGTTTTGTTTAGCACGCTTGAGAGCTTTTGTGAAACAGGGACATCTTGTGGAAAGGCTGTTCATAGCATGGGATGTGGTCAGATAGAGCTTTGTATTGAAACACCCTGTACTTACTAGGCCTAGGCTGGGTAATATGGTATGAGGTGTGCTAGTCCTGACCACAGCAGAGGCCTTCCAGTCACCGTCAGAGGCCTTCCAGGTTCATGTTGTTTTGATGCCAGACAACACCTCAGCAGTCTATTGACTTTGCTCTGTGATTTCATGTGGCATGCACTTTTCATACAGGGGTGGAATATTCCTTTACGCCCCCTCAGCTACATATTCCCCCTGGGGAATGAGCTGTTAAATGTTAAAGGTACACATGACTTAAGGATCGCATGTTTAAGCATTTCCAGGTCTATTCCACTTTCCATGTTAAGCTAACCACTGAGGGAATAGACGTTTGTGAATGGAGCATGGAGACTAGAACGGAGACTGCATGGAGACTAGAACGGAGACTGCATGGAGACTAGAAGTACGTGGAGGCTCGGCGCCTTTCAGACAGTAGCTTAAATCTGCCCCCTCCCTCGCACCCCCCTCGCCCTCCCTCCGGTGAGCGGATGAGTGGTCAGGACTCGAGGGCCGATGCTGCTCCTCTGTACAGACAGGTCAGAGGACAGAGTAGGAATGTCTACCAGTCCCAGGGCTGGAGAGGCTGAATCGCACTGCCCCACAAACACTTGCCTGAACCAATGCCTCTAAGTTCAGGTGGACGTTGATAGAGAGCTGGGTTACACAGATTCACCCAAGGGGAAGGGTCTATATAGAATAGACTAAGGTCAACTCTGCTGAGGTTTACCCCAGGTTCCTGGAAGAGAGTTTTAGGACCGCCACGTCAAGTCCCTCATAGCATGGAGCTTGGGGAGGGTCCACGCCGATCAGGTGAGCTCATCTGTGCGATGAAACCTTGGGAAATAGTGAGGCTTGACATTTTTGCTTATTTTGTCTGCCATTGTTTATGGTTGTTTACGTTTTTGTTGTCGTGGATATGATGCTTAAGCAGTTCTGATGTATGTACAGATGTGTTTGTTATGTCTGTCTTTGTGTTGGGGGGCAGGGTTAAAAATAGGACTTAGATATCTCACTGTGTCTGTGTGTCTTTTCTTCAGGCTCAGGTGTGTTGGGCTAGGCAGCTTATAGATGTGCGACTGGGGAAGCTTAACAAGATATAAATAGCTCTCATGGTCATTTATTATCATAGGGACTGCAACACCTCACTTAATTTGTCATTAGCCAACTGCCTGATGAGTGTGGAGGGATTTGTAGATAATTAGTGCCCTTTCAAAGGGCTTCCAAAAGTGAAAAATGACTGTTAATATTTGGGAAAGGTTTTGAATACAGAAAATATCTAAATATCTATATAAAATATCTATATAAAATATATTTCTAAATATCTATATAAAATATATTTCTGAGATTCTTGTTGCCCTCTTCATTAGCTCTGTCAAAAGTATTAACACAAAGGATTTTCTCACAGAACTAATGCATGAACCTGATACCTTGTTTTTTGAAGTACCCTGACAAAACAGGTTCCTATGCATTCCCTGTGTACAAATGACAACTAATACATGGTGATGGATGGTTGCGGAACTGCCCCTGTCTCCAAACAGTCCTCAGAAGGCTGTTTGGCTTCTACAGCCAGCACATTTTGCAATAGCCTCTGTTTTTATTGCCTGAAGTGTGTTAGCCACTTTTCTGAACTCACGTAGTTAGACTTGGCAGATGGTTGTACGTAAATCCATTTACAGGTAAAATCAAATCTGATTCACAAAGACGTCTCTAAAATAATAGAGAAGGGAGGATGTTGTCATAGTGGCCTTTCATAGAACACTGTGTGGGCCAACAAATACCAACTACTGCAATTTATGCAGAACGCCGCAGCCTGTCTTTTGTTTAACCTCCCTAAATTGTCATGCTGCTCCTCGACACACTCCAATGGCTTCCCATTAAATCTTGATTCAATTACTGCGCCTCCCTACCTTCGGGCAATGCTCAAACCCTACATCCCTAAACAAGCTTTTCATTCTGCCACCTCTGGTCTCTTGGCCGCCCCACCCCTACAGTAGGGAAGCCTGCGCTCAGCCCAGTTAAAGCTCTTCTCTTTCCTGGCATCGCAATTGTGGAACCAGCTTCCTGCTGAAGCTAGGAAAGGTTTAGTTTAAGGAGGATCTAAAATACCTCCTCTGCTAAATTAGTAAATGTGAAATATCACAAAACACTGAATAGTACCTAACCGCTTATATTTTCATGAGCAATAATGAGCGAATAACATTTGGACAGCAGGGTAGCCTAGTAGTCAAGAGAACTAGGCAAGGAAACAAAAGGTCTCTGAATTCAGGATGTCCTCATCAGCAGCCAGCCTCATCTAGGTCACATGATAGCATTGATGCCTGCGACTCTAGAAGCCTCGTGTTACCAACAGACAACCCTTTATAACACTAGGGCTGTATTCTCCTGACTTACTACCACTGCATTTTCACTGGGATCAGCACTGTGGAGCTTAATTGTGAAACCTTCACCGGTGTGAAGTGCCAAAGAACCTTGAAAGGCATCGTTGGTAATGACATACCCAAGCACAAGAGCCAATGAAGCAGGCATACATATGGTAATCTGAGAGGAGAGGCCCATCACTGCTGCTTTTCTGGAACCTTCTCACACATAAAAACCCCACTGGTCCCATGGCAGGAACAGTCAACTTGTGTTTTGTATAGGGGGTTAATGGGCTGGGGGATAGGAGGGATTGCCTGGTAGGGGGCAGGGGAAGGAGAATGGGAGGGTCAGCTGGGACCTGGGATTGGAGAGGCAGGCGGGGGGAATGGGCTTTTGTTATTCCATAACTGTTTCACACTTTGGTGTGTTTCATATGTGTACCCTTGAGAAATGTACCAAACAGTGCCATAGGTACAATATGTTGTCCTGATTGGGATCAATACAAAATGAAAACACAGAATAGTATGACTGAAACTGTTCAATATTTCAAAATTTCAAGTGAAAAAAAATAATTAAATCTATAGAGATTGGAATGACAGAACTTTGCAGTAGAAGTAAGTTATGTCTTATCCTACAATGTCTCCTGTCTTTTGGCTCTCAGTAGATGACACTCCCAGAGAAAGCAGCCCTTTCATCAATATCACTGACCAAGACCAAGAAAACTACTATGATGGCAAGAACATGGCTCTCTTCGAGGTATACCAGATGTCCCATGTTTTAATATTGTAGTGTAATTAATAACCACAGCCTCTTAATGTAAATTGGGAGCTAAGTGCTCTCCTGGGATATGTTGTAATGGACATATATGCTCAGAACGTACATAATTTGTTTACTGTATACTTTAATTCCGCTGTGTCCCTATGTAATGGCATTGTGTCGGTATTGACAGGAGGAGATGGAGAGCAACCCCATGGTATCTTCTCTGCTCAACAAGCTGGCCAACTACACCAACCTCACCCAGGGAGTCACTGAACACGAGGAGTATGACAATGAGGAGGGGGTCACCAAAGTCAGAGTCAAGGTATGGACCTCATGACAGCTGGGTATTATTAAGAATATCCGGGTGGGTACTGTAGATCTTCCCGATCAGCTCATAAGCTCGCTGAGGTGCCCGAGGTAGTGTCGACGGCGAGTTGAGACTAGGAATAATTCAACAGTCGCCTCACCACTTTGTCTGGGACGATGCAAGGCCAATACGCACCGTGGGATAGAACCTGGCGTGTGGTGGTGTGTGGTTGTGTCTCAACACTAACAAAGAGTGGCTTGGACCGCAGCACCACTCTGGAGGCCCGGAGGAGCACACAATGCTTTATTGTTATGGTGCAAGCTAACCGTTGTTGGTGATCGTGCTATTTATGAATCGGCTCCTCTGAGAGCAGAGTGAGAATAGAAGAATATGCAGAAGCATGGTAACCACAGGCTGGGCTCTCTTAGGCTTTTCTTTGTTACAACTGACGCCAAGCCTCCAGCAAGCCTCTTTTATTAGCGGTTTCTACCAAGCAACCGGCCAAAGAAATACCTCTGCTGTTTCTTTTCGGCGTCAGAGTCCCACCGCAAAGTCAGAGAAACCAACTATGTTCCTGTCCCCTGTTGGTTACCCCGGCGCATCTTCCAGGGGATGATCTGATTGGCTTGAGGAGGGAAGTTGTGGAGGCAAAGAGTGGATACTGAAGTTGTCAATCCACATCCATAGTCTATGAACAAGGGCCAAACTGACCCTGGTGAACAGGCTTATAGAAGATCCAACCGCGGTACTGAGGCAGTGCTCAGGTCTGTTATGGGATATATGGCACGCACTGTATTTAGAATAGTTTTGAAGGCATTATGGAACTTTCTGGGGAGGGTCTGTCATCAGATGATGGAATACACACTGGATACAGTTAATTTATCCATGGATCTATTGGCTGTGAAGATCACTGGAAAGGAAGTTATACCCCGTGTAGAATTCTGTTTGTCTGATTTATTATAGGCGTCATGCTTTCTAAACTGTATTACTACACAGAAAGAAATACAGCTGTATTGCACTAAATAGTTATGTTGTTCATTTCACTGTGGTGCTGCAGTGTTGTTAGAAATTGCAATGTATTTGTTTAATAGTTCTGCGCACGTCCGAAAAGCCAATGCAAACTTTACGTGGATGCCGCTCTGTCCATGGACGCTGGAATTATTGACCTTCGGGTTACTTTGATAACTCCTATGCATGTTCATACTGTAATTGGTTTCTCAGATGTTTCTCAGATGTGTTTACATGACTTCGTCATATAATGTTTGTTAAGACTTGTTTGGAGGAGAAGGAGGAATGGGATGGCTGGTTTGCGTGGGACACTGTTCTGTAGTTTTATGCGATGATGAGGTTACCTGATACCGATTGAGCGTGAGAAAAACAAATCATCATATCACCATAGAGCACAGTTAAGCAGCTGACTTCACAATGCTAACTTGGTGATAAAGAACCCTTTAAAAAAAATGTTATCCGATAAACCGCTTTCATGGATGGTTATTGTCAATGGACTGTGTGAGGACAGCTGATTTTAGCTGAATTGTACATGATTGTGCGGTATGCTACTCAATGCTGTATTGTGGCATTATAGTGTAGCTTACAGGGCTCTGCTGTTGTACTGAACACCTGCTGACTCATGGCAATCCTACCTCTCCATTCCCTCGGCCCTCTACACTGGCACCTCCAGAGTCCTCAGATGGGCACATTCATCGGAGTGTACCTGCCCTGCATGCAGAACATCCTGGGAGTCATCCTGTTCCTCCGCCTCACCTGGATCGTGGGCACCGCCGGAATCTTGGAATCTTTCGCCATTGTCGTCATGTGTTGCACCTGCGTAGGTACTTTTTAATTCAGCTCCGAGACTTAGGCAGAAATACTGAATGCCCAGGCTTAAACTTTTCCACTGGTTCTGTATCCGGTGATGTACAGTCTTTCAACCTTAGCTTTGTGTGCCATGAAATAAGCGGTCTAATTGTACTGTAGACCCCGAAGTCATTGTATACTATATGAATTCTATCCACTGATGCCTATTTCTTATCTCACGAACAGACCATGTTGACAGCGATATCAATGAGTGCTATTGCTACAAATGGAGTAGTGCCAGGTAATGACCGTTATTTTCTTTGTTTTTTGGTTATTAGGCTCTATAGGACAGTCCCCATTTAAACATGTTTGAAAGCCCCATGCGATTCAGTCTTTAACATTATTTTTTAAGTCCTTTTCATTTAATACATAACTGATTATTTTTCTCTCAAATATATTTGTAATAATTTTCTTCATTGTGTGGCAGTTAGGATATATATTTGTGACATTTTTACATACACTGACCTGATTCAGGATGGTGTTAATCCCAATTCATTAATCAGATGAGCAGTCAATGGTCTATTATAGTTAATTCAGCCTTGTGATATCTTGCATTGGCCAGAAATTCCAAGTATTTAGTTTTTCTTCAAACAGCTCTTAACAAAAGTTGGCCTTTATCATATTTTCCACCATTTGAGAGGTTTTTTTTTAACTCATAGTGTAGAAATATAATTAAATATACTAGGCCAGTCACATTTTGTAACATATATTGGACTGGATACCTTATTTTTATCCTTAATTATTTAACCTTTATGTTATTGGTCTTCCTCAGCCGGCGGCTCCTACTACATGATCTCAAGGTCTTTGGGACCAGAGTTTGGTGGAGCTGTGGGTTTGTGTTTCTACCTGGGCACCACGTTCGCTGGCTCCATGTACATCCTGGGAACCATTGAAATCCTACTGGTAGGGTTAAAAAGATGTGACTGTGGAACTCGCTTCTAGTACATTTCTAGCATCTTCTTTTAGGATTTTTCCCAGTCATGTCAAATGGTCAGTAAATAAACATCCCTTAACCAATCAGTGTTCCTTAAAGCCTAGCCGATTCCTATTGTGGTTTGCAGACGTACATCGTTCCGAACGCGGCAGTGTTTGTGGCCGAGAAGAAGGAGGATGAGTCCGTGGCTCTGCTGAACAACATGCGTGTGTATGGAACCTGCTGCCTGGCCCTCATGGCTCTGGTGGTGTTTGTGGGAGTTAAATATGTCAACAAGCTGTCCCTGGTGTTCCTCGCCTGTGTCGTACTCTCAATCATGGCCATCTATGCCGGAGTCATCAAGACCGCCATAGAACCCCCAGACTTCCCGTGAGTCAGAAACACTTTAGAAATACACAGGAAATGGTAGTGGCTGCATTTGTCCAGTCAGAATCATACCCCGTCATAAGATCCCATCTTTCTAATTGGGCTGATCATCAACTGATCGCACGTTGATGTTAATGTTGTTACATGCTTGGATATCTACAAGGATAGTGAACCCTGTGCGATTTAAAAGTATACTAAATACTAGCTAGGGGGAAAACATGGTTGTTAACACTTTATATTTAGTTGCCTTAACTACGATGTAACTACACTTTATATTTAGTTGCCTTAACTACGATGCCTCCAAAGACACAGTAATGACTGTTTATTTTTTAACTATAGAAATTTTACCATGGCAACTTATATACGATGAAAGAATCTTGAAAGACACAGTAATGACTGTTTATTTCTTAACTATAGAAATTATACCGTGGCAACTTATATAAGATGAAAGAATCTTGAAAGACAGCCTAGATACAATCCACTGATTATTCCTAGTTTATTGCTAGTTATGACCTGGCTCAAAGGCTGTACTGAACCTAGGTTAATTTTATGACATGCATGCTGCCGTCTTAATGGGATAATTGTAATTGGCTACAGTGAAACAGAAACATTGTATTGTTTTGACAAAAATGTATAACCATTTTAACAGTTTCTTTTAATTTCAGACTTTTTTAACTTCTTTTTTTTCCATGTTTTGCCTTCCGAATATACTATTCCCACAGAATCTGTCTCCTGGGGAACCGTTCCTTGCAGAACCACAACTTCGAGAAGTGTATGAAGACGGAGGTGAGGAAGAACCAGACACATACCACCAAGCTGTGGGACTTGTTCTGTGACAGCCCCAACCTCAATGCCACCTGTGATGAGTACTTCTTCCTCAACAATGTGACAGAGATACAGGGTATCCCGGGGGTGCTCAGCGGGGTCATCAAAGGTCAGCCACAACCCACTGTCTTGGGTACACTTTGATACAGAACAACCAAGCATAATGTTGTACTGGTTGGAAACCCACCCAGTAGAACGTTATCATCTGAACTACATACTATCTACTACTCACGTCATAGTCATATCATCTGATCTACATACTATCTACTACTCACATGTCATAGTCATATCATCTGCTCGTTAAACAATGAAATGGTCAATGTGGAATACATTTTTTTGTCATAAATGTCTTGGATTAAAATGGTTATAAAGTCACATCATAAACAGTTATACAGGTAGCTATATATGCATGTATGAATGTATGTATGTATGTATGTAACATAAAAGGTCACTGTTCTTTCATTGCCCAGACAATCTGTGGTCTGAATATGGCCCAAGTGGGATGTTGGTGGAGAAGAAGGACCAGTTGTCAGTTCCTGCCTCGGACAACTCCAAAGATTTCAACTTGCCTTACGTCTTCAACGACATCTCCACCTTCTTCACTCTGATAGTGGGAATCTACTTCCCCTCTGTCACAGGTAGGTAAAGCAGCCATGTTGGCACCATAAATATCATACTGTACCATACAACATACTATACCATATGACATAATACTGTATCATATGATATTATACTATGTCATATGACATAATACTGTACTGTACATCAAAGACATCAAAGACATCAATATGATGTCATATATACTATACCATATGACATCATATTGTATCGTATGACATCATACTGTATCATCTGACATATTGTATCATCTGACATTGCATTGCAAATACATCGTAATACACTCTATGATTATTAAACTGTACCATATGACATCATACTGACTCATAACATAACATGCTGTAACTACTGTAACTTACCTTGTGGAAAAATGTTTTTTGTTGTTGTTTAAGTATTATCCCTTACAGTGAAAAAGTCTAAGCATGCTTGTAAGTAGGATTTCCTATATTCCAGCTTCTGTATCAATTTTTGTATGTTTCCCATTCCAGGAATCATGGCTGGCTCAAACCGATCCGGGGATCTCCGAGATGCCCAGAGGTCTATTCCCACGGGCACTATCCTGGCCATAGCAACCACCTCTTTCCTTTGTATCCTACCAGAAATCATACAAATTATGAGTAGGGTGAGGGTGATGATGATGACGATGATGGTGACGATGGTGGTGATGAGGGCGACAATGATGGTGATGAGGGTGATGATGGTGATGATGGTGACAATGTGGATGACGATGAGGGTGATGATGGTAACGATGAGGGTGATGGTGTTGATGTTGTGCTTGATGATGGTGATGATAAGGTTGATAATGGTGCTTATGGTGAGATTGATGATGGTGATGATAAAGTTGATAATGGTGCTGATGATGAGGTTGATAATGGTGCTGATGGTGAGGCTGACAATTGTGCTGATGGTGAGGTTGATGATGGTGAGGTTGGGAATGCCGCTCATAGTGAGGTTGATGATGGTGATGATAAGGCTGATGATGGTGATGATGATGTGTGTGTGGAGATGTACACATGGATGCATGGAGTGTTTTTTTGTGTTTGTAAGAGTGGCAGAGGTTTAACGTTAACTTTGACACTATATGTCTTAACCACAACTCCCAGATATGACCTGTGTCGTCCTGTTTGGGGCCTGTATCGAGGGTGTCGTTTTGAGGGACAAGTAAGTACTTTCCCACATTTGTTTTTTATGACATGCCAATAGCTGATATTCTATTTTTTAGCTTTGATGCGGAAGCCTTCACTGTACTGTCTAATTTTATTACAGACCTATTTCTGTGATACATATAGATAGCCCCGTGTAGGACAGTGTTGGGCAGAGAACATTGTCTTCCAATAGAGAACAATCGCATGATATAAAGGCTTTTAGGCTGACTGGAACACAACAAGTAAAGATTATAACTCATCTTATAAAGATTATTATCATAAAGTGTAAGTGCTCCAACATGTCTCTCCTGTTTTTCAGTCAAGTTCAGTACAATGACAAGTTTCTTTGTTTGTAACATTCGATTGGGTGTTTCTGCTTTAGGTTTGGGGACTCTGTTAAAAAGAACTTGGTTATTGGAACTCTAGCATGGCCGTCTCCCTGGGTGATTGTGATTGGCTCGTTCTTCTCCTGCTGCGGGGCAGGTTTGCAGAGTCTCACTGGCGCCCCCCGTCTGCTGCAGGCCATAGCACGAGATGGGATTGTCCCATTCCTGCAGGTAACGCGATAGGGACTCTGTTATGCCCTTGTTTCTTTGTCACTTCAGTCAGTCAGTGTCCTCACCCCCTCTCTGTTCCAGGTATTCGGTCACGGTAAAGCCAATGGGGAACCTACTTGGGCCTTGCTTATGACTGCTGGGATATGTGAGATTGGAATCCTCATTGCGTCACTAGATGCAGTTGCTCCCATTCTGTCAATGTGAGTGTTCTCTCAGTCTGAATGATCTAGCATCGTATGGACTGTTTGCTCTCTTCTCTCTTCTGGTATGTACTTTTGCCATATCGGCATGTTGTTACACCCCTCCATTTACTTCCCTGTTGTCACAGCCCATTAGGAAGCCTGCGGATTAGTGATAAACCACCAGTCTTTGTGTTTTCTGCCACACTGGGTTGCAGGTTTTTCCTGATGTGTTACCTGTTTGTCAACCTGGCCTGTGCCGTTCAGACGCTGCTGGGCACTCCCAACTGGAGGCCCAGGTTTAAGTTCTACCACTGGTGAGTTACTGTTTCCCACGTCAACAAAGTCAAAATCAATCTCACATCTGATCAACCCCTCGTCAACCACTTGATTTGTTGAATCGGGTCTGGTCGTGCTCGAACGGAACACGTTGTCGGTGCCAGAGACTGGGGAAACACTGACCCAATTCCAAACCAATCAGAAAGCCCCTGCTTGTGTTTTGGTTCCTGTAGGACTCTGTCGTTCCTGGGGATGAGTCTGTGTCTGTCCCTGATGTTCATCTGCTCCTGGTACTATGCACTGGTAGCCATGTGCATCGCTGGGTGCATCTACAAATACATTGAGTACAGAGGGTATGTTCCCCTGGGAATAACATTGTACTGCACTGCTAAAGGTCCCATTTCAATTCCAGTCAGTTTAGTTCACTGACGTTCAAATGATTGGTTATGCTTGTCTGAGTGTCCCGTCTTTATTCGACCTTTCTCTATTCTCTATGTTGTCCCAGGGCAGAGAAGGAGTGGGGGGACGGGATCCGAGGCCTGTCCCTGAACGCTGCCCGCTACGCTCTGATCCGACTGGAGGAAGCGCCGCCACACACTAAAAACTGGAGGTGAGAGGCTTAGAGCAGCGAGGCGTGAGGTGGCAATCAATCTCGGACTGAGGACCAAAGTGCACTAATGAAAGATTACTCAGTCAAACTTGGTTGTGTTCAGTTGCGAACTTCGACACTTTGTTCATGAACTTGTTAACCAAAAACAGTTCTGCATTCACAACATACTCTACACCGGATAGTGGACTAGACTAATTTCCTTCTCCACACATATATATATTTTTTTTATTTTCTATACGTTATACATGTTATTTTCTATAAGATAATAACTATTATACACTTGTAGTTGAGGGGCAGTTCCTTGACTGTGCACTACTTCTGTTGATCTGTCTCGCAGGCCTCAGCTGTTGGTTTTACTGAAGCTGGATTCAGACCTGGGGGTTAAACACCCTCGTTTGCTGTCTTTAACCACCCAGCTGAAGGCAGGGAAAGGCCTGACCATCGTGAGTTCTGTCCTTGAGGGCACCTACATGTCCCTGGGGGCCCAGGCCAAGACCGCAGAGCAGGTGAGGGGAACAAATGATCAGGGTGGGAGGTATCCAGTAGTCAGAACAAATGACCGGGGTGGAAGGTGTCCATTAGTCAGGACAAATGACCAGGGTGGGAGGTATCCAGTAGTCAGAACAAATGACCAGGGTGGGGGGTATCCAGTAGTCAGAACAAATGACCAGGGTGGGAGGTATCCAGTAGTCAGAACAAATGACCAGGGTGGGAGGTATCCAGTAGTCAGAACAAATGACCAGGGTGGGAGGTATCCAGTAGTCAGAACAAATGACCAGGGTGGGAGGTATCCAGTAGTCAGAACAAATGACCAGAGTGGGAGGTATCCAGTAGTCAGAACAAATGACCAGAGTGGGAGGTATCCAGCGGTCAGAGCCGGTGATTTTCTAACAGCTGGTGTTGTAACCTCCAGAACACCATTGGCTACTGATTCCCAGGCCAATATGGTAAACATTTCCAAATGACCAATGCTTGTGGTTGCTGGGAGACAGTAAAATTCAGCCACACACACAATATCAAAATCCAGGTGCTAGTATATATAAAGGATCATTGACTCTAAATGCTTATCCCTTGTGGAGAATGGAAACATCAGTGGATGATTTCAAAACAGAGAACTATGCCACCTGCTGGGAGCTCTTTATTAATGATCTCAAAACAGAGAACTCTGCCACCTGCTGGAGGCAAGCTGTTACAATTTTAATTTACAATTCAGCCAGTAAAGTCTGTGTATGATTCTGCTTTTGTCTTTATCGTCATCCCAGATAACAGTCTGATGCCACAGACCTTTCTGTTTTGCTCCGTCTTGCTACCTTTCATCCGCAATTAATGATATATTCTGATTGGTCTAATACAGGCACAGAGATCAATAAAAGGTCAAGTGAGGTGAAACTCCTGTGACTCTGTGGAGCTACAGTCAGCTGTATAGACATTTCCACCTATTAGTCACACGTGTTCAAGCAATGTTTTGTTCTCTCACGCTTGACATCCTAAACAAGTTTAGAAAGCATTAATAAATCTTACACACACGAACAATCCAAGGAAAGATTGTGGGGGGTTGTGCATACTGTTGAAATGGGACTACACTATCAGAGGCCAGCGAATATTAAAGGTCTATTTATGTGAATCTTCCCTCCTTAATGATCTTTTCTCTGGACATTTTACTTCCTGGCTCAATGTAGAACGTTAAGGCAGCCATGCACTCAGAGCGTACCAAAGGGTTCTGCCACGTGGTGGCGTCCTCCAACCTACGGGACGGGTTCTCCCACCTGATCCAGTCGGCGGGGCTGGGGGGCATGAAGCACAACACGGTCCTCATGGCCTGGCCTGGGGCCTGGAAACAGGCTGAGGACACCTACCCCTGGAAGAACTTCATTGGTACCCACACTCCATCTTCTATACTCCACAGAACACCACATATTATACAGTACTAGTCTACAGTGACTCTATAACCTATACTCCACAGTAAACCCATGTTATAAAATACTAGTCTACACTGACTCTATAACCTATACTCCACAGTAAACCCATGTTATACAATACTAGTCTACACTGACTCTATAACCTATACTCCACAGTAAACCCATGTCATACAATAATAGTCTACACTGACTCCATAACCTATACTCCACAGTTAACCCATGTTATACAATAATAGTCTACACTGACTCCATAACCTATACTCCACAGTAAACCCATGTCATACAATAATAGTCTACACTGACTCCATAACCTATACTCCACAGTAAACCCATGTTATAAAATACTAGTCTACACTGACTCTATAACCTATACTCCACAGTAAACCCATGTTATAAAATACTAGTCTACACTGACTCTATAACCTATACTCCACAGTAAACCCATGTCATACAATAATAGTCTACACTGACTCCATAACCTATACTCCACAGTAAACCCATGTTATACAATAATAGTCTACACTGACTCTATAACCTATACTCCACAGTAAACCCATGTTATACAATAATAGTCTACACTGACTCCATAACCTATACTCCACAGTAAACCCATGTTATACAATAATAGTCTACACTGACTCTATAACCTATACTCCACAGTAAACCCATGTTATAAAATACTAGTCTACACTGACTCTATAACCTATACTCCACAGTAAACCCATGTTATAAAATACTAGTCTACACTGACTCTATAACCTATACTCCACAGTAAACCCATGTTATAAAATACTAGTCTACACTGACTCTATAACCTATACTCCACAGTTAACCCATGTTATACAATAATAGTCTACACTGACTCTATAACCTATACTCCACAGTAAACCCATGTTATACAATAATAGTCTACACTGACTCCATAACCTATACTCCACAGTTAACCCATGTTATAAAATACTAGTCTACACTGACTCTATAACCTATACTCCACAGTAAACCCATGTCATACAATAATAGTCTACACTGACTCCATAACCTATACTCCACAGTTAACCCATGTTATAAAATACTAGTCTACACTGACTCTATAACCTATACTCCACAGTTAACCCATGTTATACAATAATAGTCTACACTGACTCCATAACCTATACTCCACAGTAAACCCATGTCATACAATAATAGTCTACACTGAATCCATAACCTATACTCCACAGTAAACCCATGTTATACAATACTAGTCTACACTGACTCTATAACCTATACTCCACAGTAAACCCATGTTATACAATAATAGTCTACACTGACTCCATAACCTATACTCCACAGTTAACCCATGTTATAAAATACTAGTCTACACTGACTCTATAACCTATACTCCACAGTAAACCCATGTTATAAAATACTAGTCTACACTGACTCTATAACCTATACTCCACAGTTAACCCATGTTATACAATAATAGTCTACACTGACTCTATAACCTATACTCCACAGTAAACCCATGTTATACAATAATAGTCTACACTGACTCCATAACCTATACTCCACAGTAAACCCATGTTATACAATGCAAGTCCACAATGTCCACAGTAAACTCCATATTATATAAAAACGTAATATACAGTAACTTAATTGGTACACACACTGTAGTTTATTGTCCACAGTAAACCCCATATTTTATAATAATTTATACAATAATGTAATTGGTACATGCACTTTATAGTTTATGCTCCACAGTAAACCCCATATTATACAATACAAGTCTACAATGACTCCATATTGACAACTTAACAGTTCACAAACATTTCGTTGTGGGTTCACAGAGCCTTTTCCTGACTTTCTTATGGGTAAAGTACGTATTGGTTATTATATGGATTTTAGTCATTGACAGCAGTGATATCTGAAACAGTGTATTTAAAAGAGAAGCTCATTATCCAACAGAGACGGTGAGAGAGACCACATCAGCCCATCAGGCCCTGCTGGTTGCTAAGAATATTGACAGGTTCCCCAGCAACCAGGATCGTCTTGGCGAGGGCACCATCGATGTGTGGTGGATCGTCCATGATGGAGGTCTTCTTATGCTGCTGCCATTTTTACTCCGTCAACACAAGGTACATTTCCACCGCATGTACTTTGTAGAGAAAGAAAAAAGAAGGAAAGAAAATACAGAGAAAAATAAAAAAAATACATTTTACTCTTCAACTACATTCTAGGAGTGGACAGATTTTCAAAACATTAATTGCATTAAATCATTTCTGATATTCAGGAGGAAATAAGCACTAAAGTGTTTACGCCAATTTTACATAACATCCCAATATATTTTCTTCTTTCATCTCATTTTTCAATGTCTATATTTATGATAGGTGTGGAGAAAATGTAAGATGCGCATCTTCTCAGTGGCTCAGATGGATGACAACAGTATTCAGATGAAGAAGGACCTGCAGATGTTCCTCTATCAACTCCGTCTTAACGCAGAAGTAGAAGTGGTTGAGATGGTTAGTAGCTACAGTCCCACCTGTATTAGCAATTAGCAAGCCCCGCCCAGCTAAAGGTGTATAACTGTAGACATCTCAGCTCAGTTTGTCCTAGAGCTAAGTTTTTGATCAACTCTTAGACAAACGTCTGGTTTTCTGTTCTTCTTAATCATTAATTGCTCCAACCTGGTGTCTAAGGTGTAAATAAGCCACTGATTTGAGGGTTTTGTCTAAGTGAAAACAGGCTTTGAGGTTCCGAGTTGCGTTTTGAGGGCTGTACAGGATCAATAAAAAATGTCTTTCTGTCCTCAGCATGGAAGTGACATCTCAGCCTTTACCTATGAGAAGACCCTTGTGATGGAGCAGCGTTCTCAGATGCTCAAACAGATGCAGCTGTCCAGGAACGAGAGGGGGAGAGAGGTGACACACTGCTGTCTAACCCTGTCAGCCCCGTCAGAGTCAGCACTCAGTCCTTCCACATTTACCTCAAAACACATGACCACTGCTTTGAAAGTTAACTTGTAGGCCTGAAATCAGACGGAGACAGCTGCTTCCTGGGCTGCTTCCTGTTAAAGTAGTTACATTATTTACTTCCTGGTTGTCGTGATGTTGTGTTGGGCTTGTGATACGGGCTGATGTTGTGACCTTTTGACCAGTCCGGATTTCCTTCTACTTTGTTTGATGCTCTGGGTTTATTTGGTTGGGCTTCAGATTCAGAGCATCACGGACGAGTCGCGTAGCTCCATCAAGAGGAAGAATCCACCCAGCGGGGAGAGCGGGGTATGTTGACCCCTGTCTCACATTCAGACTCACCACGTCACGGACAAGCAACAGCACTACTGCTTATTAAAGATGTGTACATGTTTTGGGAGGTTTAAAACACTTTTATATAGGGTCTGGTCCTGGTCTAAACTCACTGTGAGAAAACACTTCAGGTGTGGCTTTAGTGAAACCAGCTGAGGAAAGCATTTTTTCATCATTTTAACTTATTACACCAAAATGAACGTGTTGTCTTCAAAATACTATGCAAAAAAATGAATGAATGACGTAATTTGCCTGGCATATTAATTAGCCAGCAACTAAACTTTTGAAAGCAACCATTATGACTGTATATAAATACATCTAAATCTGCAGTTTTTCCATGTGGTTTCTAATACCTTCTCACTCCAGGAAACGATGACTTCCTAAATGTTTGCGATTCGATGAATGTTGAGTGTGTTGTTTTCCGAGAAACAAGCGGCGGCTCAACTAACTGTTTGGACCGACTTACCCTACTCTCCCCTACAGGCCCCAAACAAGCTACAGGTCCCCACCCTGTCCATAACCATGGACATACAGGAGGATGAGGTAGCCCAGCAGTCATGTGATGTGCCTGCCTCAGAGCCACCCATATGCATCTCCTTCTCCACCTGCTAGTTCAGCCCCTCTTTGCACCTGTCTGACATCTGACGTCGACAGAGCCACAGCTATTAAATATTAACAAAATAGCATTAATGACTTACAAATGTTCCAGAACAAGCAAAGTCTTATACCGTAGTGCTGGAAAACAATGCCCTGAATGAATATGGCTGTAGCAAGCAATGATATTGCATTTGAATTGAATGATAGTATCTCCAGAGTCGCTGTGGCCCTGTCCTCTCAGCGTCTGGCAGCACTTTCGTTGGCTCACCCAGGAGTTAACAGCTCCGTAGCTGTGCGCTCCTACACTGCAGTGCTTTGAACATCCTCCTTAGATCTTTTTAGAACTCCGAACTTTCTTAGTACTCTGTCAAAACCTTCCACTTGGAATGGATGTAGTCTCCTCATTTCATTATTTCCGTTTCTTCGTGATGTATGTATGTTCAGATTCTGCCTGGCTGTTTGGTGACACCAGTGTGGCTCTTCCCCAGGCCCAGCTGATCCACGATAGGAACACCAAGTCCCACTCCAACCTCAATGACAAGGCCACCGTCTCGCCTGAGCACCACATGACCTGGACCAAAGACAAGCTGATTGCCGAGAGGAACCGCAACCGTGCCGAACCCAACATGGGTGTGAAGGATCTCTTCAATATGAAACCGTAAGTATCTCCTAGATGTGTACTTCAGCATCCTGTCAGGCACCAGTTACACTACGTTTCCATTTTAGACATTTAGCTGACTCCTATTCAGAACAACCCACAGAGCTGCACTCCCCAGTGCTGTTCTCTCCGGTTTAAGTGTGAAAGGGCACTGTCATTATAAAAACACACTATCAATAGAAACACCTGTCTAATCCACTTACACTGATGAACACTGTAGCTAATAAGTAACCTTTCTAAAATCCTCCGTTTCACATTTGAAATAAACCATATTATGCCGCATGATGTTGACTAGTCTGTGTTCCCAGGACGCTGTACATCAGTTTGTGACGTGTCGTCTTGTTTCCGTGTGCTAATGTGATGAACCATGGTGATGTACCGCGTATTGGAAACATACCTGAAACCTTCATACATGTTGTGTTTTGTTTCCTCTTTTCTAGAGAGTGGGGAAGTCTGTAAGTCAAGTTACTCTTTGTCTTAACTGTCTTCGTCTGTCTGATCCTTCTCATGTTTTCCTTCTCATGGTAGTGACCCTGTAGTTTTTCTTCGAGAAGCAATTGGTATGTGGAGTGTCTTTCTTCAGTCCTCCAACTGCTCCTCTTCCTCCTCCTGCTATAGAATACATAGTATGGTACTATTTTGGATGCTCTCAGCTGATCTGCATTGAAGGGACAACATTCCGTCTGTATGCGTGAGCTTGTTGACCTTGCTCAGGGTACTTGCTACAATGATAAGCTTATTATATTTAACCTATTGGATATCCCATGATGCATGGGCAATGAGCTGTGATTACTAATGGCGGATCATCAAAGTTCTTTGAAAATACAATAATTTCTAGCACAATATCCCTTAACTTGACTTTAAGTCTATTATTACAATGCTGTATAAACATATCCTTGTCCCCAGGCTCCAACAGCTCTTTTTAACACAGTGCCAGCTGGTGTATGAGATTACTAAAGAAATTACACAAACCTGATTTCAATGCTTCTGTAGTATTAACATGACATAAACCTGATCTCAATGCTTCTGTAGTATTAACATGACATACATCTGATCTCCATGTTTCTGTAGTATTAACATGACATAAATCTGATCTCCATGTTTCTGTAGTATTAACATGACATACATCTGATCTCAATGCTTCTGTAGTATTAATAGATGGTATAGTATTAATATGACATAGCTGCTAGTCATCCAGTATCAATGGCAGGTCAGTGTAATCTAAATAATATCAATCAATCAAATCAAATGTATTTTATTAAGCCTTTTTTACATCAGAAGTATTAGAGCTTGTCCATGGCATCATTCAGTATACAATGGCTCATGGTAGGTAGCTAATAGGCTTACTGTCATTTCTTGGAAAGTGAGACATTCAGTTTAAGTCATGAAGACGTTAAGTCACTTATCCTGAATGCTTATGACAGGTGTTATGTCATGGTTATAACATACCATCTTGAAGTAGGATATAAGGCACGGGCTCTATCCCAAATGGCACACTATTCTCTATAGAGTACACACATTAAATCACTATATAGTACACACATTAAATAAATCACTATATAGTGAACAGGGTGCCATTTAGAAGATACAAGTTGCTGTCATTGAATTGAACCTGTTGTTTTGTAGGAACCAATCAAACGTGCGAAGGATGCACACCGCGGTCAAGCTGAATGAAGTTGTGGTCAACAAGTCCCAGGGAGCCCAGCTGGTGCTGCTCAACATGCCTGGACCGCCCAAAAACAAGGGTGGCGATGAGAATTGTATCCTTTCTCATAACTCCGCCCCTCAAAAACGAAACTGGATAACTTTAATAACAAAATTATGGCAGATTTTTAAAAGAAATGAATGTAATATGAACTTGTCTTGTCTCTAACTGTTCTACATGGAACCCAGGCAGACCCAGTGCTGCATGCGCAAACCCTGAGGAGGATCCACACGAATGAATTAAAGCTGATGCACATACTGTCTATAAACATGAACCGCTGCTAATGCACAGCGGGTCATCGTCCCCATTCCATTGGAAATGACTGCACCATAGAGACCACGTCTTTCACCTCAGTGTCCATGTCCAGACATATGTGCAGATGTTTCTCCTTGACCCCGATGCCTGTAGACATGGAGTTCCTGGAGGTTTTGATGGACGGACTTGACCGGGTGTTGCTGGTGCGAGGCGGAGGCAGGGAGGTGATCACCATCTATTCCTAACAGCACCGGGCATGGTGCAGCCTCAGAGTCCCCGCTGGGATCCACTGGACCAGTGACTGGGCCTCAGCCTCCGCCACGGTGCCAGGAGTGGAGTGGGACTTCCCTCCCAGCACAGGAGGCACAGTGGTGGTCAACCTGAACACGCACCGCTGGAGGATAACAGAGAGCGCCCTGGAATTACCGGTCTTTCCATTTTGTCATTTTCTCTTCAGGTTTTCCATGTCATTCATTAGGAATAGCAATTGCTTTAGTAGAACAAAGTGCACGGAGCACTGCTATTTTTGTGTGCTTGTTTTCACTGTTTCTCTTCCTGGCGCAAAACATGAAACATAATACGAAAGATGAAAAGAATAGCCCATGGCAGAAGGATGTAAAATATAAGTGATTTTTACCTATCAGTTTTCCGGAGGTGAACAGAGCGGTGTCTCAGTAGTGCAGTATTGTATAGCCTAGCTGATGGGATGCAGCTTGTCCAGTACAGTGTCCAGTAGGTGAAGGGTTTCAATCCCAGCCTGACCCAGGCAGTCTAGTGCGGTTTGGTCCTAAAGCCAGACACTTTCCCTGAATGACCTTGTCTATATGAGCCATTTGGTTCAGAGTATTAGCCGGAACAATTATCCCATATTGAGATTTACTTGTGCACAATTTTCTATTATAGGAATACAGCCTTTTATTTTCAGCGTGATGATATACACAGTGGAAGAGGCCACATTATAAATAAGTCGTTATATTGTTTAACATATTATGTTTTTGTATAATTTTCATAGACTTTAGGTTTAAATAAATAACTGACAAAACAATTATAAATAAAGTGTGGCAATGATATGTATCTATGCTTTAAATGATAGTTTTCGTATTTGAAATAGTTCTTATTACAAGGAACACTAATGAGCTTCATGTGGTCCATTGTTATGACCAAAAGTAAGACAATTACCACGCTTTATTTGATCAAATCAAATGACTTGCCTTTATGGTTTAAATTTTGTGTCAGAAACTCTTATTATTTTCAATGAGGCAAAAATATAGTTTGAATTTGGTTAACTTTCTGAATTGACTGGAACTGAACTGGAATTGAGCCTAACCCTGGTATTATATTAAAGGCAGTGGCTGCATACGGCCTGTGTACAATTTACCTCAGTTAAGAAAGTGTCCACGTCATGTCACCTTTTGTTGCACAGCATGACGTGTCAATTGGCTATGGCCACATTAGGCCTACGTCGCACTGTGACTTTGTGGTTTCCCCTTTCAAGTCACTAAATCAGGTGGCTAACTATTTCTGCTGTTTAAGTATCACAGCGTAATAGGATACAGTCAAGAAACCTTATTTAATTATCTGTGAAGCTGTGTATTAAACTCACCTCTTTGGCACTCATCTTCAGTCGAACAAACCATGTACTATAGGAAATCAGCCATAGTGGGTGGATATTGAAATTCAATTGTTTTGTGTTGATTTATTTAATGTTGTACTTTAGTATACTGTTAATGTTTCATGTTGTCCCTAATAAGTGTTGCAGGTAAACAGGATAATGGGGTCATCTATGTTCCTAAATTCTCTCTAGCAGTAGCTAGAGTAGTTATGCTTGTTTGAATCCAATGTGCTGAGGGTATAGTATGTTTGATGTCGCCTGGATGTGTATGCAGTCTGCAACATATACCTGACAATACTGTATACTATGTTTCACAATAAGAGTAGTTTGATCAGAAGTCTATGACATTGTCTCCGTATTCATTATTTCAGATGTAAGGTAGATGAACGCAAAGATTGTTTTGCAGAACTCTTTATTATACTATATATGTACGTTTGTTGAAAATTACTATTTTATTATTTACTGTAATCTATTTAATAGAATTATAATTAGGAGATACAAACACGTCAGCAGATTTTCCTATTTAATGATAGGTAATGTTAAAAGCTCTGTACACACTCAGATGTGCCAAAGAGATTTTGAATAACAGAAAGAGTTAATGTATTTCAATTTGAAGTTATTAAACATAGAAATTACTTCTCTCTAATCATGTCATGTAATAAACAGTTTTGGAATATCTGTTATCTCTTAAAACATAGACACTTTTCAGTCTATATGACTTAAGAGTTAGAAATTGAACAATGTAACGTTTAAAGGATGTTTCCCATTGAGCTGACTTGTACAGTGTTTACCTGTAATTCAGAGTCTGGACTAACATGCAAACACTGACTTTAAATCACAGTCAAGCTGTCCTCCCGAACTTTTGCTATAAAGATTGAGTCATTTTTATTATGGTTACAATTTGGTTCCCTCCACATTGTCAGCATAGTATTCTGTGTTTCCGTTCATGTTCTGTACAGTTGTTTCTAAAGTTAACTAAACCCCTTTTTTGAGGTGTATAGAGAAAATGTACGTTTTTGTAACAGTTTACTGTTTTAGTTTTTTTAGAAAATGAATTTCTTTATCATAATGTGCGATTCCATAATCATTCCATTATCATAATGTTTGATTCCACAGATGTCATTGTGTCTGTAATTAACCAGAACTGTTTGTGAATAAACAAGCTACAGGCTACACATTTAATAGAGCGAATCATATGAATAACAACATGTAGGTTGTACCGAGTTCAATGTTTTCTGCTTTGTCTAAAAGCATTTTACTCAATTTACTGGAGCAGTCTTTGTGGCAGTCAATCAAGGCTATTTCACACGAGAAATTGCCAAGAAACTAAAGATCTTGTACAACTATGTTTAGTACTCCCTTCACAGAACAGTGCAAACTGGCGCTCACCAGAATAGAAAGAGCAGTGGGAGGCCCCAGTGCACAACTGAGCAAGAGCACAAATACATTAGAGTGTCTAGTTTGAGAAAGAGACGTCTCACAGGTCATAAACTGGCAGCTTCATTAAATAGCACCCGCAAAACACCAGTTTCATAGTTGGACTGAAAAGTGCAATAACATTACTTACTCAAAATCGGATTATCTAAAACGTACCTAGCCTGCATAGTTCTGGGAACAGGTATTGTGGACGGGTGACACAAACATTACCAGAGTGATGGCAAGAGGAAGATGTAGAGAATTAAAAGGATGTGATATACCACATCATCTGTGAAATATGGTGGAGTCGGTATTGTTTTGGAAATGTTTGGCTGCCACTGGAACTGCCTCACTTGTCTTCATTGACAATTTTATTGTTGACAGCAGCAGCTGGATGAATGCTGAGGTGTACA
Organism: Esox masquinongy; assembly: GCA_016801175.1. Lineage (NCBI taxonomy): Eukaryota > Metazoa > Chordata > Actinopteri > Esociformes > Esocidae > Esox > Esox masquinongy. The sequence goes on along the minus strand of JACXGI010002747.1, from coordinate 30,350 downwards.
AGAAAATATTGTGTCCTCTGCTTGTTGCCTTTCCATAAGAATGGTTACTTAGCTGCAAGGCCATTTCTAATTCTCTCAGTTTTCAATGTGTACTTTGGTGCTGTATGACTGCACCAAAGCACACACTGAAACTTGATTTCCTTCTGTCTCTCAAGGATGGGACATACTTTACGTTAGACAGCTTTGTAGGTCTTCCAGTGCTTTTTTAAATTTTTAATTCCTTGACATTTCTTCCAACCATGTCACGAGATTCAATTACCTCACAAAAAATGCTTATTTTTTTTGTATCAATGTTTATGTATTGCACATATGATATACCTATGTACAACTACAAAACATTTTAACATGTTGCTAGCAGGCGAAGCACGCATGATATATACATCTGAAGAAACATTAAAATGTGTCTAGATGTTTAAACACATCCTAGTACAGTTATCATGATGATTTTCTATTTTCTGCTTATCTCTTGACAAGAGTTCTCATCATGTGGCTGGGAATCAACGTTTAATAATCTCTGATACTGCCTCAACTGTCCAGGACAAACAGCCACTGTGTTAAAAAAGCAGTTACATAAGACTTTACCGAATAACTGAAGTTCTTCACAGACAAAATGTTTATGTTTAGAAAGAAGTAGAATGAATTTAATAACATTAATTTGTGTCCCAATGCACATGATTAACTCAAGTGAACCATATTTACAGATGTTAATGTTGTTTGTGATTAGTGTTTTCAACCAAGGATAGCACAGACACCCATTATGTGCAGAAGAGGCCCTCACTAACTAAAATTGTCCTCCCTCACAGGCAGCTATTAAACATGGGTGTGCCCTGGTACATTGATCAACCAGACAAATTAAGAAATTAGGATTTTCCCAGGATAGATTCCTATGGTGTTTTTTCCCTTAATGTGTTGAACATCTCAAGATTTTGTACAATTCTTTTTAACTCACTTGATCCAGGTTTTTTTTCCTGAAAATATATCATTTTTAGAAGGTGATATAATGCCTCCTAAATCTCCCCAGATTTCTTTCAAACCAATTCAGCACTATTTCTTATTCTAAAACCAGGAAATGCTTGGTTTTAGCACACAGGCTGCTTTTAAAATCCTTAGTGAATTAATGCTATGAAAACTAAACAGGTTGATTTAGCAATTAGTGTAGAGAAGGGTAATGTGTAGGTCGAGATAATTATTGACCTACATAATTATTATTGACATTTTTATTGAGAGCTTTATGCCTCATTATATCCAGTCACATTATGTCCCAGTCAAAACATTTTCAGTGTCCATGCATACTTACTTATTTCAAATGTGCTTCGTTGTTGTCATTTGAAACATTTGATCTGGACATCGATCCTCTCTTTTCCTCCGATACTTAACCTTCTTTGTACTGTCAGTGGTAGTCAGGTCAGTGTCGACCTATCCACGTCACATAATCAGCCTGTTTAGACCCTGACAGATAAGTTTCATACTCCCCCATCGTACACACCTCAATCCCAGAGGCCAGCACATGGAGCTGCTTCAGAGACATGCGGGGGATACTGTTTTGTCTCTTATAAACAAAGGGTATACTCCTCAAGAAAATGACCATGAAATTCAATACAGGAACGGTTTATCATAAACTGCAACACTACAAAAGACGGGCCTAGGTGTGAATGTGTTTATGTGCACTCTGTGTAGTGAATGCCTTTGTGAGAATTTTTTTTAATGATCATTCATTGCATAACATGTATCCACTGTGTGTTCATTTACTATAGGTTTGACCTCTGTGTGATCCATTCGTCAAGCAGAATTGACTTGATTTATCATGAGATCAGCGATGGATATTAATTGTTGACCCATGGTTTGAATGTTCAGACTGACATGCACTGTCCTGACTTAGCCCTCCTCTGCAAGCCTCTTGCTAACTCATCCCACAACTGGCATTCCACACAAGTCACATTCTACATGAGTTTCAAGCATTGTGAATACAGAGCCTGTTCTCTGGGAAAATCCATGTTTGAGTGTGTATGCCATTACCGCGGTTACCAAAGCAATCAATCAACAACCTGGGAACAACCACAGGGACACAGCATGAGGTCTGGCCTCCCATCATGTAAAAGAAAGCACATCTCACTTCTCAGATCTAAACTGTTGCAGGCTCTGACTCAGAAACAAAGCAGGAATTGGTCAAATATTAATCTACTGTTCACGTTCAAGACTGCAATGACCAGCACAGTCTCACTCTACTGTGGAGAGTATGATACAACCATACATTTTAGATGTTTTATTTTATCCTTGTTTCACCACGTTAGTTGACTGAGAACAAATTCTCATTTTACAGCAACAACTGTAAGTTGAATAGACTATGAAATTTAAAAACAAAACACTATATTATATGTTATGTTGATAGTGCACTCATCTACAGACACTGACATGTTTCTGAAGTGCCACTTCCAAATGTTAAGCTATGACATCTTTCTGTCGACCACAACATTAAGTTTGGCCATCACAGCCAGATTGGCAATTTGAAGAAGTAGACATTAAATGGAATCCTTGATCCTGGAGATCAAATGAGCAGCGAATGAATGTCCTTCTTGCCCACTGAAAAACCCTTTCCTTTCACTGCTTCCCCAGACAGATGGCTGAGATTTGGAATCAAATTATATTTCCAAGAGGACACGAGCATGGACCCACAGATATAAGACAATGTTCTACATATAGAATGATTGCACCATCCAAAGTCCTAATTATGTTATGTCTTAAAGGTCACCTTCTCTCTCTCCGTTGCTGAGGCTACTGGTGTTTCCACACCGTGGATAAGACATAAGAACACCTTCCCTTTCACAGAGCCTCTTTCATTATCAGCCACGTGCCATAGGAGATTGAAGTTGATTTCCCTCCCATCCTAAATGTAGCCTGTCCAACTGAACTCGTTCACTGCCTCCTTGTAACATCTCTGTTAGTGTCTGGGACAGCCCACAACCTCGGCTCCAGAATGATGATTTTGATAGTACAGAATTTCAGTCAAAAAATTATTCCATTTTGCAGTGTCTTTGGGAAAAGCCAGGTTCTTCTTGGAACCCAAAATGCAGTTTGACCAGTATTGGTTCTTCCTGGAACCAATAATAGGGTTTCCCTATTAATAATCTGAATAATCCTTTATTTTTGGAGTGTTGTTTGCTAATGCTGAGAATGGAAAACTTCTAAAAGGAGTCTTCGAAATATACCTTTTGTATTCCAGGTAGAACCTTTTTGGTTTGAGATGGAGCACTTTTGATTCCAAATAGAACTATTTCAGAGTACATGTGGAACCTTTCCACAGTGCACCCTACAGTATCAATCAAAAGTGTGGACAAACTTACCCATTCACTTAAATGGCTGTTTTCAAACCTGAATGGGTAAGTTTGTCCAAACCTTTGACTGGTACTGTGCATGAAACCCAACAGATTTCTACCTCCAATTAAAAAGTTTCCCCTTAATAACCAAAATTGTTTCCCTGTTGGAACAGCTGGACAATGCTTTGGATTCCATGGGGTACAAAATGACTAGGCTCTGAACATGTTAGATAAGATGCAGGTGACATGTTCTCATTTTTTCATGTGTCATCTGCATCTTGCTGAGAATGGAAGTGAACCAATCCCTGGGATGTAAAGAATGCTTGCCCAAGGTGCATGTAAAGAAAATAATGTACACTATAGATTCCAATGGGGTTAGTAGATTTAAAGTACAGATCAAAAGGCTTCAAAAAGATAAGGAACCATACTGTGACTGTCATTTCTAAACAAAATTATAGTATTGTTTGTTAGAATTAGTCAGTAGTTACTAACTGTAAGTCGCTCTGGATGAGGGCATCTGCAAACTGACTAAAATGTAAAAGTAAAAATGTAAATACCAGAACAATGACAATAGCAGGAGAACAAGAGCCAGTGCAATGTCATTAGCTCTGTCGTGTCTCAACTTGAAGCCCTGCTACACTTAACCACAGAGGTCGGAGGTGTGCTGACAGCTGACCTTGTTGATAACACATTATTTCTGTTGAGTGGCTTCATTTAGGGAAGGCTCAATGACCTGGCTTGTTAAAACACAATACCGGACCTTTATGGTGCTGTTCAAAACTATTTATAGAGAACTCCATTCACAAGTCTGATCGGAGAAAAACAGAAATGCACAGGGGAGTGGTTGTTGAGGTTACGTAAAAAGTAGTATTTAAACAGACCATACATGTCAACATTTTAGTTTTCTTGGAAATATAAACATTATAGGTGCTAATTCAAGGTCATCATTGAGGAACAAAATGTGAATACTAATTCTGATGATATATGATGAGCAATTTGATTACAAAATGATGCATGATATACAAGTCTGAGTGTTTGTCTGTGAATGCTCTAACAGTCAGTCATGGAAAATAGGAGTGTATGTTGAATGACTAAAATGTAAACGTAATAACTGGTGCATAAGATGGTTAGAATCAAAGAACTTTGTAAATTACAGCCTGCAGATTGCCAGGTAGCATATTGCGCTGTGTGTTTCAAATAAACAATTTTGATATAATATAACAATATTTTTATTTGGAAGCAATTTATCCTCACCTAGTCGAGCTGCCTCAGATCATTCCAAAAGCAAATGAAACCTAAGTAGACTAGCCCAAAACAACGATTGCCGACAGCCTTTTGACGAAAGCTGCATTAATGCAGAAAATGAATACATATAGATACATGTCCAAATGTTAAAATGTAAACTTTGGCCAGTGTTATTGAAAAGCAGTGGCAACTATTGTGTTACTACTAGCAAAAGGAGCCAGTGACCAGGGCATATCCAACCAAACACTCCATCCATCTTTACTAGCATGCCTGCTTAGTTACAGAGCTTTAAAAGATGGCTGTTGTTCTGATTCAGTGCAGAGGGATTGCATCTGTTTTAAGCTTGCCTCAGGGGTTGCCTGAGGTAAATGTCCTTTCCCTGGGGAGTGTTGCACGGCCCTAACAGTCCACCCCTCTGAGAGGAAATTTACATACACATTTAAATTAAAAGGAGAATGACGATGGAAATGGGCTTAAGGAAAAACGGAGCTGTGAGAAATTGACAAGAGACCATTTCAATTTGAAATGTCATTTTTATGTTTAAAATTTTCTTTTAATCATTTTTTAAAATTATATATATATATATTTTAAATGTATATAGGCATTTAACTTCTTGTTAATTATGGCACAATTCATGAGCACTGTTCAAAAATATTAAAGCATTTTTAGTTTGGCTTCATACATTTTAATTTAGCATATACTTTTATTTTCTAATCAGCACGAACAACCCTCCACAGATTTTACTTTTCAGCTTTCCATTTTTAGCAGATATAACAACACATCAGATGGTGGGCTCTGTCTGGTGTAGTCTTTAAGGTGATGTTGTGTTAGGTGATTAGAACAGCATTTGAACTCTCATCATTTGAACTGGCTGAGTAGTTTTGTTACAATAGGTTTTGTAAAGCACATTGAATTGCTTTTATGTATGAACTGTGCTGTATAAACAAACTTACTTGCTTGTACTGCAGAGGAAAATGTGGCTGACAGATTAAAGTACAGCTACATAAGCATATTGGCTTTTTGCCTAGTACAAGCAAGCAAGCAAGTTTATTTATATAGCACAGTTCATACATCGAAGCAATTCAATGTGCTTTACAAAGAAAAATAAAATAAAAAAATATTAAAATACAATAACATAAAAACAAATACTCAAATGAAAAAATTAAAACAAATGCAAACATCATAATAATAAAAATACAATAAGAAAGCATATAAAGATTAAAAATGGGATAAAAACGTAGGAAGCTATAAGGCTGAACAGTGTGGTTAAGTTTAAGTGCTCAGTCGTAGGCACGTGAAAAGAGAAGTGTTTTTAACCTTGATTTAAAAATGGATACGTTTGGGGCACGTCTAAGATCTTCTGGTAGTTTATTCCAGTTGTGTACAGCATAAGTGCTAAACGCAGCTTCTCCATGTTTAGTATGGGCTCTGGGCTCTACTAGCTGACCTGTGTTCATGGATCTAAGAGCCCTGCTTGGTTTATATTCTTCAAACATATCAGAAATGTATTCGGGTCCTAAACCATTCAGAGTTTTATAAACTAAAAGCACCACTTTGAAATCTATTCTGTAACTGACTGGAAGCCAATACAAAGATTTAAGAACCGGAGTGATGTGCTCTCTTCTCTTGGTCCTGGTTAACATTCTAGCAGCCGCATTCTGAATGAGCTGCAGCTGTTTTACAGTCTTTTTCGGGAGTCCAGTTAAAAGGCCATTACAAGTCACATTAGAACAAATACTTTTTATATTTGCTCTACAGTTGTTTGTCCTCAGTTGTTTTGGGAAATGTCTTGTCAAAAATAGGTGAAACAACTAGTTCAAGGTTGCTGAATCTAAATGATTGAACTATGTTACTGTAGAATGACCATGTTAAAAACTATAATTTTCACTTGGGAAGAGTTCTGCATAGTGCAATAGCCTAATTCAGATGCTGAAATATTTATGTAATTCATTTTGCAGCAGTTACAAAACACAGTTTTTCTTGATCACTTTGGCTCAATTCTTTAATGAGAATTATTTTTTCAAAACAATAAGTTCAAATCTTTAAACATTTAGTTTCTTGCTCACACCAGATTAGAATATCTTATTCACTTACACAAATAGCATGTGTTTTGGCATGTGTGCAAATAAGTACAATTGTCTACAATAGGCACAATACCTACATGCACATGGCTTGCTGAACAAAACTGATGAGTTGATTCTCAGTGAAATAGTCATACTCTTCACAACTTCTAAACATTCTTTCATCGTGTGTGCCATCACATGCAAAATGATCCATTCAATTATCAAAATCTCTCAGACATACATGTATATTCCATAAATATCAATGACATGGAATGTTTGTGATGTCTGCTAAATTGGCAAATTACCTGCCAGGTGACATAGTAATGAAATAGCAATCTCCAGGAGAATTTTCCCCCGGTGCATCGCCAAGGAAAACATTGGATATGATGTTGACGAAAATCTCTTGCCAGACCAACAAGAGCGGCAGGATGTCCACCAAGAAGATGAGAACTTAAAGTGTTACGTACCGTAAGGAGGTGAAATTCATTGTTTTTTACAGAACTTCTGCAGGTTTTTTCATTGGGGTTGCACTTTTTTTGTTTTCATGGATGTCATTTTGTGGCAAACGTTCAGCTCATTATATATGACTTCACAAATAAGAAATATGTAAAAATGGACATACAAATGTGAATTTTCTGTTTACATGTAACACATTGCTACAAAAATAAATGTACTCTATACATACAAATGTGCATACCCTTTCTCTGTGTACTACAGTATTAAACAGTATCGACTTTTCCCAGTAGACTTTTACCTGCTGTTGAAATTGTTATCTAAAAAGCTCAGTGTGATACACAATAGCATTCCGCTAGACAAAACTGAGATTCTTGTGTAGTACAGTAAGGAGTCAGTGTCAACAAAAAAGTGGAACAGAACTGAAATTTGGATAAAACAAACATTTCCAGGGTGGACAGCCATGGTGAACATTTTGACCAGTACGGCTCACGCAATGACAAAATTGCTTTTCATTTTGGTGGCATTGGCCAACTTACTGACCAAAAAACTAGGTTTTGAAGCATGATTTAAATGTTTAGATAGATTTGTGATGTTCCATGAATTGGTTGTGACAATTGCACTTACAGTTTAGAGAATGTTTAGACCTGTTCGAAAAATTAGCCAAAGTGATTGAGAAAAACTGTAATATAAATCACATGCATATCACTTGATGAATTCTAAAGAGGCCAGGTAGTTTTTGGGATCAGGGACGTCACCAGAAATTCATGGATGGGGGGGCTAAGCCTCAGTTTGGGGGTCTGAGCATACTCCCCTAAAAACATATTTTCATGTATTTTGAGAGTAGCAACAGGTGTAAAATTGATCAAAATAAAGTTATTTTTGGTCATGTTTGGCTAAACGTACACCTGTCTCATAGTTTGTGTTAGACACTGATCTAATGACTTAAATTCTGTCCAAGTAAAGAAATGTAAGTCCACTCCACCCAACACCAACAAAAGGCACAAAAACGGCCAAAATACTAAAATACTAGGCCTCCTGTTTATAGTAAATGAACATATACATATTCTGTTTCTAAACACGATTTCTCTGAATCATTTCAAAACAGATTTAGTCATTAGCCTATTAATCTCGGAATTAAATCATTAAAAATGTTATCATAATTAAAAAAAGAAACATTTAATAACCGGATCTCCCTTCTTATGAACAGAATACATTGAAATATGTTAACTTCAAACTCAAACAAACATAAATCTGTGAAACATGCATTTTTGCTACTGTTTTCCGTTGAAACCGAAGAATTTAACTAATCTCCAGAACCCCCTATTACCTCCAATAAGGTATATCTGCAGACTGCAAGTCATGGGCGTTACTTAATATGGGGGTTCCTGAATATTAAGTTAAGCCCACTGATTTTCGCCATTGGTCAGTTTGGGGACATCCTGGTTTGACACACGGTTCGACGCTAGGTGTTATGTATGGGTATGACGTCATTACGTTGAGTGTGCTAATGGAGGAAGAAGAGTTAACAAACGTTACAACTTTATCTCAGAGTCCATGTGATTTCATTCAATATCTTTTGTCAAGATATAACACTAGGTTCAAGCATTGATATAGAAAACAAAAGTGTATTTGCTTTGACTACATGTTGAAAAAGCGCTCTAGTCTGATTATGCTTGTACCAATTATGTAAAATTAAATGGTATTTTCCAATACCATTTAATTGTATTTTGTTTCAGGATTAAAATTGTTTGATAACATACAACTGAAATATATTCATTTGAAGACTGAAGTGCCTCTAAATATAGTTTTAAATATTTTGGTTACAGTCAAGAATGAGACACTGGTGGTTTAGAAAGCTGCTGAGCACAGTTATAATACAGACACATGCATACATACACATGCAGTCATACTCACTATACCTGCCATGGTCAGTTTTTCTTTGAGTAGCCATTGCTTGGTTATATGTGATACAGTACAGGGCCATCATTAGGAGGTTGATGGTTGAGAATGCTGCTTATTGCAGTCACAATATAGTTGATCTGAGCTCTACATGTTAAAAAGTGAAACAGGCCTCCCTTTTGCACAAGTTTATACAGGATTACCAATTATGCATTTTCCATAGATTCAACATATTACACAAATGTGAACATGCTGTGTAAGGTACATTGTGCGGTGGACCTGTGAGCAGCAATTTCAGTGTCAGCTAAACTGTTCTGAAGGCCCTTTGCTGAGACCTGTGGGTCCTGCTGTGTAGATCTGACCAGTTTTTATACAAATCATTGTAATGGTTTCTCCTTCCTTTGACTTGCACTGTTCAATTTAACAGCAATGTTCTAGAAAGTTGAAATTGGTAACTGGAACTGTTGAATTTTCTATAACCTGTTGCAGAAAGGTGTCAGGTCAACATCTGTTTACAGAAATATTATTTTTTCCGGGGGTGCCTGGAACAAGCACATTTTTAATTCTAGAGTAATGACGTGGTTATGAACTTAAAACATTGTTGGGAGGAATATAAGTGTTACATGTCTTGGAATTGATTATATGAGGAATAATTTAACCCTTATCCTAAAAGTTGATTCAATAACATAAATTACAAGTAGAACAGGTCCAAAAGAGCACAACAGACATTACTGAAAGTCAATTAATGAAGTCCAAAATCATGAAGTTAATGGCATAACCTAAAAATACAAAATTAAATGATATGCCAGTTAGACAATTAAACATTTAATCACCCGATCAAATATTCAAAACATTACATTCCAACACTGACAAAAGTAAACTGTTTCGTTATGTATAGTGTATTCAGCTTTGCCCAGATTCTGTAGGCTTTGGTTTCATCCTATCATGTTGTATGGCCAGGTGAACACTTCCAAAACACTGTCCAGTTTACTCTTGCTAAACAACTGATGTTTCTTGTCTCGTCAAACAATTTTGTGTTTGCTGAATCTTGTAATTTTTGTTGTGTGGAAACCAGCATTAGCTGATGGTTTAAAGCCAGCTAATAGCTATCCTCATCAACAAAAATAATTAACAGAGTAGCTCAAAATTATAACTAAGTCCTCTTTTGTCTATTTCATCCATGAATGTTTCAGTGTCTTCAAAATTATTAAACAAAAAACATGAATGGGGAGAGAGCTTCTTGTTCTTCCTCTAGAGTTGAGGTCTCTCTGAGCATCTGCACAGCACCCTGTATTTCCTTATCATTCAGGGGTGAGGACTTGTACCCAGTCTCAGAAGAGACCTGTGTTGGCATTTACCCAGGCAACAGCATTCCCCAGGTCAACAACGCATCTTGGCAACTGAAATGAAAGATCACAACAATCACATAGAAGTAGACGTGTACAAAGTAAAAGTACTCAACTGGGTTTGGCTGTGTTCACCACTCTAGGGAAGTATCTAATTAAGATCTAAGTAACCAGGTAAAGGGAGTTCAAAACTAACCAGTGATCAATAAAATTAAGAGTGTAAATGATCAATTAAGGTCATTGGTTAGTTATGAACTCTCTTTAGGAAATTTAGTTCATCCTTAGCAACTTCCCAAAACTGGTGAACACAGCCAAATACTTCTACTTTTTACCCCACTGCATAGAAGATGGCCATGGCAAATTATTATTTTGTTTACATTTGTAAATAATGACAACATAGTGTATATGAAGCTAAAAATAAATGGATCTTGCTTGCTTGCATATAGTGACAGGTGCATCATGCATCTTTAGTTAGTTAGAACGTACCCTAATTGACTAGAGCTGGCTAACAAGTAGCCTACCTCGTCGCGTAGCTAGCTATCTTTAAACGTAGCTATTAGGGTTGTCGTGTTTTCTGTTTTCAAGCAATTCTCAGATTCAAATAATTTAGTAGATAAGCGATTTTAGTGAACACGTTAACTATCTAAATATATAGCTACTAAATATATAGCTAGAGGTTGTCATATGGAAGCACTTACCGAAATCTTCGTCATTGATCCTGTAATTCTTCCTTCATAAACGCATGCACTAAATCAAAAACACCACAGCAACGGAAACAGTCAATGGGCGTAACTTAATATTAAGGAACCCCCATATTAAGTTATGCCCCCGACTTGGGTTCTGCAGATATACCCTCCTCCTATTATCGGCATATCCAACGGCAATTTTGAAAAACATCTTCTCGTACCGAGTAATCATTTGATCAAGTTATCAATGTTTATGATGATTATTAGTGACATACAAATGTTAGCTAGCATAGGAAATTTATATGTTCAGTAGTTTGTTAGTGACGTAGATTAAAAAAAAATACGCCTATTTTTTTATATCGGAATATCCTATATCGGCATATCCAACAGCAATTTTGAAAAACATCTTCAATGAGGTCTCTACTAGTACTAGAAAGTTGTAGCTAGCTTTCTTGCCTTCAGGTAATGGAAAAAACACTGATCACTTTGATATTACATGACGTCTGGTCCGTCGTGCAAGTCGAATTGCACGAATTGCAACTTGTCTAAAACAATTTCCATACATGACATTTTAAAAATCTCAAAAACATGTTTTAACCTCCATACGTTTTTATAAAAAATGGTAGTGGACTAGCTAAAAGGGTATATTGATTAGCAAAACGTACCGTTGCTTTCCAGTGCATTTACATTTTGAACTTGAGAGGATTTACTTCTCAGATCACTAGAAACGTCCGATAATGGGGGTGGCCGATGGTAGGGAGACGTTAGCTACTATTTACAGAAGCGAGGGCGCTTAAATTAGCGAGGTACGTTCAAAGCATCAAACTCAACTGAACATGCTGCCAAATGAGCACGATTCTATACAATTTCTATGCAATTTGTAAGAAGTTAAGATGCAATGGAACGCGTGACGAAAAAAAGAAATCACTGAGAAAATATATTGACTCATATATTGATTTATTTAGGGGGGGGGTAATTAGTCATTTAAAATAGGCCTAGCAACGTTCCTGGGCGTCCGGGGGGCTATAGCCCCAGATCTTTTATGAATAGCCTCGGATCTCAAATTGACCAAACATAATAATAATAAAAAAATAAAATAACCCCTGATCTATTCATCTATAATTACGATCGCGTGTTATGACAATGTAGACGTGTAGGCCCCTAGCGTGTACATCGAAAATTTCCGCATGTACATTCAGAACTCTGTACTTTCTGTCCCGGGCGGGGTGGGCTAAGCCCCGAATGTATTGTGATCCTAGCGACGCCTCTGCTGGTTGGGATGCATTGTGGTCAACACGCCAAAAGGGTACACCAAACTAACCACCCACGTCTTCAGAAAGTCCGGCTGATGGAGTCAGACGCAGATTAGCATCTTGACGGGGCGCTGAGTGTAACATGATACTACAGGTTTTTGGAAAAGCTTCAGCAGTCCTGCAGTGTTTGATGACTATCAAACATCAAACAGAGCAAGGTCATCGTCTATCACCTTATTTCTAAACTTCAACATCAGGGTGCTACTACCAGTTGGTATAGGCATATGGACATATTAAATTGTATTTATCATTAGAATTCCGATCAATTTGTGACTGAATTATTTTAATAGTTGAGCACCTCATGAATCAGAATTCTATGACATAATTTTAATTGAATCGAACTTTTCCTCAAATGAATTGTCTCATTTAGTTAGATTATTACTGCCACTTGCATGTTTGCAATTAGAATGTCAGAACAACAGGTTGTTTTACTTCGCTGGTTCGGAATTCGATCCAGCAACCTTTCAAACAGCCCTACTGGTCAAATGCCGTCACCGCTGGTTACCTGCTGCCGGGAAAGTTACTTGGGCACGTGAGTTTCACATCAGCGCTTCAAAATAAATATTAATAATGAATGCCGGATAGTATTGGGTTGCAGAATATATTTTATACCATCTACTCCTAAACAATTATGTGTTACAAATAAATTATGGTTATGGAAAACTGTTAGGCAGTTTACCTATAGTCGCAATACAAGTGACAAGGTTAAGAAGTTTAAGGCAGCAGTATGGTGTGGGATTTTAAGGAGTCAAATTTCCGTGTCCTCGGGCCAGTGACTCACTAAAGAACTGAGACTGTCTTTGTTCGATTGGTACTCCGGTCAGTCGAGAGAGAAAGCGTGTGAGAGAGGGATAGTGCACACTGCGGCAGGAGAGGCAAAGGTCCGGAGACAGAAAACGATAGAGAGCAGATTTTAACTCCTGAGCGAGTTGAGGACAGTTTCGGATGCTTGAATTTTACATTTCTATCCCAAAATGATTATTCGGTAAGGGTGTTTATTGTAATGTCCGTTAATACATTTTAATGGCCCAGAAACAAATTCTGAGTAACTCAAAACGCAACATAATTTTCTTACCTCCAGCCTCTGCGGGTGGTCTCTGGTTGTAAATCTCGTCCTTCTCTACCACTTTTCTGCTGCAGTACAGGTCATTGAAGGTAAGACATTCTGGAATATTACATAATTAATGTAGGCCTTTTTTACTATGGCGGTAATTGGAAATGCAGTATGGGATGGACTCAACTATTGCCTGAAAATCCACCTCTGGCTGCATGTCTATTTAAAATATACGATGCCAAAAATATAATTGTAAGACAAAGTACCTTATAAAATCGCATAGGTCAAATGAAGGATGATAACTTTGCGAGGACATGCATAATTAATGGTCAGACGTAGGCCTATGTAATTGTGTGTATATTTCGTTGGACCACCCATGCTGCAGATGCTTTAGAAAGTCAGACAAAGTCAGCTAAATCGCCAACCCCCATACTGAACGTTAAATGCAGCTGGTTAATTGGATGAATAACTGAAGGCATGCTTAATTTGAGGGCATCTAATAAACAGACTCAGAGGTAGACTTATGAGGTGTCCTTTTACCACCAGAATGTGGACAATGTGCCTTATTTGCATCTCTATTCAAAACCATTTGAGGCCCAATTAAGTTAAAAGCTACCATGTTTACACAGTGTAAGTATTCCCCTTAATTTAGCATTTCTTATCCCTTAAAGGTGCTGAAATGGTCCACATATACCCTCCATTGTTTGTTTGATGGGACCCTGTTTCCTCCCCGTGCACTACTCCCGGAGTGTGTACACACAGTGGACCTGGAAGCAGTATCTGGTTAAACGCAGCACCTTGGTGTCAACTGGTGTGGTCATTTCTTATGTAAATTTGAGCACTTCCCTCGTGTCCACGTGACTGTAGTGCTGACCAAGCCCATGTGAAAAAGTGACTTTGAAGTGAGAGGAAAGCCCTCCCATCCCACCCGCTGTAGATAGGGATGTGAGAGGGGTGCCCACCCCCCCACCCCCCGGGTTGACAGTTAAATATTTTGTCTACACCTCTGCTGGATTTAAAACCAATCAAAATGGTAAAACATACCACCTTGCTATAAATGTGGATTGAGTTGGTAGTACTAATCAATCAAGGTTGTAACTGGTTGTAAAAGTGGTGCTGTTGATCCAAAACGTGCATACTGTATCATATACAGTGTGTGCTGATATTGGCCCATGTTATCAAAACCACTAGTTTTTTAAATTAGAATTTTTAACTCAGTTGTGAAAGTGAGTGAATCTATTGATTCTGCACATACAAACAACATATTACACGTCTAGCACAAAACAGCAACTATAAAAATAGATATTTTTTAAATAATAAAATGAGACATAATTATTCACAAATGTCTTATTTAAATATGTCGGTCACTATAGATACCAAGTTTATTAATCAAGAATTGTAAGAGGAATTTTTTTCTCACTAAATACGGTGATATCAGACGTTTTTATTATTTATGTCTGAAAAATAAAGGCTTCATAATTTTACAGCCAAGTCTGTTTTTTACTGAAGTCTTCAAGAGTGGCTTATGTTTTTACTGGAGCCAAATATTACTACCTTTGGCATTAGATTGGATTCTTTTTCCATGCCTCAGAAAGGTTTGGTCAGTAGTGTACGATTGAGGTGAAATCTGAGTTAATCATAAAACAATTCACATTATAAAACGTATTCATAGTTTTATGGGCTAAGAAATTTCCTTCAGTTTTTGGAAAGTGTCCCAGTATGTTCTATTTACAATGTGTTGCCATGTAGAGCAGATTGGTGTAAAAAACCGTTAAAGGTGTCACTGAGCTATAATTTAACAGCTGACTTTGGTTTTAAGGGGAAACCCTGCTCAATGGAAAGTCAAACAAGTACTCATGTCTTTTCAATTATTTATTTTGTTTTAAATTATTATTTTGTTGTATATCAACACAATATTTTCCATGTGCCCATGCAGGTACAGGACACTTTCCAACCCTGTTATATATTAAACAGTTGGAGTCACATTGATGTGGTTTTGTATGAGTGAGGGTCCCTTGGTTCTGTTGGTTCACCTTTGGAGGTCAATCTTTTGTCTGCCTGTAAGGAGTGTTAAGATAGACAAGAAGTGCGAAGGAACATTCTTCATTTTATTTTCACTGAATTTCCCTGATAAGTTGTCTACACGTGTTGAACTTCGAGATCGAATCAAATGGAGGATGAAATACTGTGTACCTCGAGGCTTCCATAGGTTGGTCACGGATTTATCTCTGTCACTGTTCTGTCTTGTGAAAGTTGTGAAAACACGCCAAGAGAAAGGAAATCCATGACCCCTTCACTGCGGTGATGGAGTGGATATGACACATTTATAGAGACATCACACAATGGGCACACACGCTAACACATGAAAAACACACGCACAGAGAATTCCTGATTCTAACCTTCTGTCAACAGCTCACACAGACATTTCAGGCTGAGAAACATTCTGCTGTCTGGTGTAATTTGTCTTTCTCTGGTTGGTGTGTTTGTATTTGTATGGTCTAGAAAAATGTCATCATGAAAGTGCTGTCTAATTATAAACCCTGGTGGAACTGAACCAGGTATACATTTACTGAGTGTTTAAACACAACACTATTGTTAGACAGTGGCTAAAAGGGGATCCATTAGAAAGATCTGGGATATGCTGACTCCAGGAGTTATCTTCTCCAGCCTGACAGTGACTGCAGATAATAACAGGCAGTGATGATAACAGTGACAGGTCATGGTTTGAGGGCACATGTCCGTTTGACCTTTCACTCTCTGCTCTCTGCTCATTTATGAATGAGCTCAGCTTCGATAGTTTCAGTCTCAGTGTTAAAAAAAAAAAGAAAGAATCCCAGTAGAGTTTTTCCCCCTGTAAATGTTGTTCTGAGTTGCCATAATGTTGCCATAATGGTGTCAAACGGTTGTTTATCCCCATGTGGTACATGACTCTTGATGTAGCTATAATCAGGGTTATGGGCTATATAAACTGACTGGAGCTCAGAGCTGTGTTAAGCCTAACGGCTGCCATCGTGCATGTGTCAATGTGTGTGTCATTTTGTGTCTCTGTACTTAAAGGCCTTGCTTTACTGCTAACTGTTCTATTATGTGGTATCAAAAACAGGACATTGGCAGACCAGTCGACCCCTTTCTGTCTGACCCAAATACGCGAATGTGGCCGACCACACAATGCATCCCTGCTGGTCTGTTTCCACAGCCATTGCCACTAAATGTGGTTGTTGTGGGAACATTATCTGTCCCCTCTTAACTGCACTCCCAGATTAATGTATTTAATCACTATACGACTCCCAGACTAATCTAACTAATCGCTATACGACTCCCTGATTAATCTACTTACTTGCTATCTGACTCTCAGATGAATGAATGTATTTAAAAGCTATCTGAGTCCCAGATGAATGTACTTAATTGCCTTCTGACTCTGAGATGAATCTACTCAATTGCTATCTGACACCTTTTCATACAATCTTACAATCAAATATTCATGATATTAACATGTTTTTTTCATATTGAAATGTGGTACATTAGTTATTTAGCTGACCTGACTTAACCTATCGTCTATGTTAGAAAGAGGAAAATAAATTCTCCCTTCTGCTCATTAACCAGTAAGGCAACAGGTGATGTTTCCGAAAGGCTGGTGATTAATCTAATCCTTAAATATGTGCCCTAAAGGCAGATGTGTTTGGCTTAAGCTCTGTTAGTTTTTGCCACAATTGAGAACACGAGATCAGATCTGTCTTCAGGTTAGATTACCTCTCTGCACATCCTTGAAAAAGCCCAAAGCAAATAGTCAAACAAGCCCCTAGCACAGGAATACACAGTCATGACTAAACTATCAACACGCTTAACTGAAAAGGCATGTATTTGTTAACATGCTAAGGTGAAAACATATTTGATAGGTGAGTAGGCCAACAGGCAAAGAAATCATCAACTATCCATTCTACTAACCCCCGACCCCCAGTGAGAGTGGGATATGGTTTCACACTTGTGCTCAAGAGATTGGTCATTTTGAGATTTTTCAGGCTGATGTGTTTATGTTTAGATAGAGGCTTACAGCTGGGCAAACAGGATGACTGGCTTGGAAGTGTCTCCAAGACAACATCCACAACTGTCCATAGACAGGAAGCCTCTCGATATTGAACATTCAATAGTTCCCATTCAAACCCCATTTCAGAGAGATTTTGCGCTAGGTCAAATAATTACACAATTGACAATGAGATTAAACACCACCAAGAAAATGAGCTCATGAAGAGAGATCAACCATGAGTGACTACTTGTCTTTCTGACATACCACACAGACTGGCCTATTCAACTTCTCAACTATCTGGGGCACCGTTACCCAATGGAAAAACCATGCGCACATGTCCCCACCCCAGCTCCCCACACCCAACCTTGTTAACAGGGACAGTGGGCTTAGGAAGAGGGAGAGAGTGAGGGTGTGGGCGAGGCACAATTGAAGCTATGGAAAGGGACTCTGCTGTATTTCAATGGGCCAGATGTGAGAATTGACAGAGGCTTAGTAATGTCAGAGGACACACAGCGGTTGAGACTTTGACGTTAAAGATTTAACAAAGTTAATGCCTTCAGGTTGCATAAATGATTTATTCCTAGTGAACAGTGAGCCCTGTAAGGCATTTAGATTAACCTATTGAACTGTCAGGCATCTGATTCAAGTCCACTACATCTGCGAATGCCACGCGCAAAACTTCCACAAAAACGTTCTTTGGCAGAGCCGACTCCTGTCCTGCGCTAGTCCTTTCCAATACGCTTGTCAGAGCACATGCTCAGAGACACCGGGGATTTCAGCAGATACACGGAACCTTTTGGATATTTCATTTTCGGGCGATGTCAAGCCACATTAGTACGCCGTTCAACCTTTCCACACTTAAAGCCTAAATTACCTCCCTGTGTGAACTTCTGTCAACTGAGGGTATGTTGTCGCTTTGGAAGTAATCAGTTTGGCATGAAGGCTTCGGCCTCAAAAAAAGGAGCATATTGCTGTACCTGAACATATTCTTTCCTGGCTGTTTATTTTTTATTCATTTCTTTGAGGACTTTCTAGAACAGGCATTGTAGATTTGAGATCATCTTTCTGGGTAACCCCCAGGTAAGGTCACACAGAGACTCGTAGCTTTTCCCACCATTACACTGAGTCCCCTTGACCCCGGCTCTCGTTCCAGCTTCAGATGATTGTTATGGATCCCAACCTCTGAAATAACAGAGAGCTTCTTAGTTGTAAAGTAGCTGTTAGAGGAGAATGCATTCTCTTTCTTCTGTCCCTCCTTTCTTCTGGTCTTACCTGCAGCTGGTCCCTGCCCCTTTAGCTGGGCTGTGTGTGGAGGTTAGGAGGGGGTAGGAGGTGACTTCAGCTTTGGCATTCTTTACATTCTGTGGATTTCACCTTCCCAGGGGGAGGCAGCCAGGCAATACAAAAGGAATAGACATTAGTTAGTCCCAGCCAAACACAACCTATTTCAGAGCCCCCAGGACTGCGTCCTACGGACACTGCCCTCTCAAAGGCCAATTACTTCAACCATGACACATGCTACAATGCAGTTGCTCGGTATACATGTACCTTTACATTTGGTCAATTTGATGCTGTTACAATTAGAAGATGCTGTTATTCAGAGCGCCATGCATCCTGAGCGCCAAGTTCCTGGGTAAAGCAAACGCATACAGTTTTATATTCATTGTTTCGTTCGATGCCAAATGTAATTTTGTCAGTGCATGGAGGGCCATAAAGGTAGGTACTGGTCTTTTAACTGTGTAGGATATCATCACAATGTGCATGGAATGTGATGTCACTTCTGTCAAAGTTTTTCCCTTCAATAAAACATTCTCAACTGTAGTTCCAATGAAGTTTACAAGTCCGATTGGCCTAGTGCCAATACCATGAATTCAAACATATCCTGCTCTGAACATGCTCCAGAAAGCCTGACCTGAAAATACGTCAAAAGTGACAGGAAGGGGGTTTACAGGTTTTTAACAGAGGCTGCATTGAGTTGGGCTGCGAGGCTGAGTGAACTTATGTGTGTGGAGGGAGAGTTGAAAAATGAAATGCTGTATAATTACCTGTTCCAGAGTAGAGAACAGTCACACACTGTCCTTCTAACCTCTTTTGGTTTCCAACCCTACCTCAAATATCTAGACTAGGATTGGCTGGGGGAGCTGTCAATCATTTTGCTCCTCTGGCCTAATAAATACATTGGCTCCTGTGTGGACAACTGTATTCCAACTGTAAAAGTGATGTTGTACGCTTTTGATGTCAAATTTTATTGTGACACCCTGTTATTTGAATTGATATGTGGTAATTTAGGAGTAAGGAATTCTATGCAGTTGAGATTTTGTCGCTGTTTTCACAGCGGTGTCCCCCCTCTGGTGAAATGTAGGCTTAGTTAGAGGCTTAAGTAACTGATATGGATAGTTACAGGAGCTTGTCTTGTCTTGAGGCATTCCGATAATTATGATGTAACAAAAGAAAAAACCACCATTAACATGTCTGACAACACATCTTTTTTGTGGCGGAGAAACTATAAGACCAAGTGAGGAAGTGGTGGGTAGGCTGGTGTGTCCTTCCAAATCACCCTAATAAAGCCCGACTGCCCCTCATCTGCTGCCCATAACAATAATAACATTAGAGGATCAGACTCTTGATGAGAGAGCTTCCCATTGATTGTGATTTAATATGGCAAAGCTCTGTTTTTGTTCACCCGCGAAGCCTCCTCCGCTTTACTAATTGATTAGTGAGGTCTGGCCTCTGTCAGATTTACTCGTCTCTTTCACGCTGACCGCAATCCTCGCGAAAACACGACCCCTGGTGACATCACTATGATCAATCTGAGGTGACAGGGGCGGCTGTGGCTCCAACCAAGACGTCTCTGTAGTCCATATCTAGTGCACTTCTTTTAACTAGGACTCAGGACTGTGTTGTAGTGCATTTTATACTAAAGGCCGTTCGGGGTGTAGGCTAGTCGGAGCTGATCTCGTGGGGAAGTGGGATTTGGCTGCGCTTTTGTTCATGACCACATGGGGGAGCTAGAGGAACACACAGAGGAATAGGATAAGTATATACCTTAAAACAAATCACACAATTACCAAGTACCTTAAACAGTCAGCAAGCAGCTTAATCATTCTATAAAACATTCAAAGGTTTTTCTCCAAAGTGCTAAAATCACTTTTACAATTGCGAAATTAAATAGAATATATGACTATAGGGCTTAATCTCTTTAAAATATTACATGTGCTAGCTGTTACTTCAGACAGAGTACATATTCAAAGGTCTTGTGTTCTAAATCCCTAATGTGTACTCAGACTGTGCGAAATAAGCCACCCGCATGATTTTTGTTTTCTGTCTTAGCTAATTTCCTGCAATTCTTTGTAGTGTAACAACACCCCTGAAATATTTAGATTGGCTATTAAGCCCCCTATTAACCCCTCGGGCTCCTGGGAAAGAACAGGATTAGAGAAGGGTGCTGCCTGGACCCACCGAACCACCCTAACAAAGACCTACCTCCGCAGGGCAGGCTGACCTGGACTAGGTCTGTTTAGAAAACAACTCCCCCAGTAAGTGTCAATAAGACAACTCTCAGTGGAGTCCTACCCACAGAATACTATGGGCCTATCCTCCTGTCTGTGTGCTTTGGTGTGTGTGTGTGTGTGTGTGTGTGTGTGTGTGTGCGCGCGTGCGTGTGTGTGCGTGTGCGAGCGTGGGTGTGCGCGTGCGTGCGTGCTTGCGTGTGTGAACGTGTGTGTGTGTATATATGTGCGTGTGTGCTTCGTTCATGTTTGAATAATGTGTTTGGAGGTCCAAGCTTGTCTGTGTGTGTGTGGGTGTGTGTGTGAGTGCTGACAGTGTTGTCAGAACCTGTCAAAGGCCCCATCCCCATTAATAACACTAGGGTCCCAGTGACCAAGGAGAGAAACAATCTTCTCTTTGTCAGGATGCCTGCCTGCCTGGCTTACCGCCTGTCTTTGTTTCTGCCCGGCTCCTCTGATCACTGAGCTGTGCTGGCTTGGCAGAAGCCCCTCTCCTCTCTTCCGTCCCTGTCCAGCTTTTCACTCTCCCATCTTTAGTCATTGCCCAGGGGCCCTTGAGTCTTTGATTGGCAGATTAACAGGGACCTCATGTAGTTCGCTGAGTTGAGCGTTTTTGTTGTCAACGATACAAAAGCCTGTGTAGATACTCTACACCTGTAGTTTGGTTTAGTTTATTCATGTCATGAATGCAACTGATTGACCCCAGGGCTTATACAATTCAAAAGCTGTAGGAATCATTTATAGCCCTTTTACAGCATTAATTTATAATCTTTTAGTCCAGACTTTTGTCCTTGGTGGGACAGAATGGAAAATCCGTTCAGTGCTCATGATGTCCATATAAGCAGGAAATATGTCATCCAAGACCCAAAATGATTTCGCAGTGCCCATTATTGAACATTCTTTTTACTGACAACTATTCCTTTTTCAAGCAATGACCTTTGATGGCCATGAGAGCTCTAAGCTGTAGTAGGGTTGTTGATAATGGTCTAGGGAGGGGGATGGCATCACTCAGTGGGCTGGGTCTTACGGCTGGCCCTTCCATCCTCTTTAAACACCCACTGGGACGGGAGGGAACCACAGTCAAGTTGTCCAGACGTAGTGTGGAGTCGCTGCTTCTATACATGAAATACCGATGACTGCATGGTGCTAAGAGTCTGGAGCAGGGGTCACTACTAATCACAGAGTAGAGAAGAGAGAGGGGAGACCAGGACGGGCTCCCAGAGATTAAGGAGAGATACACGGAGAGAGACGAGAGAGAAGAGAGGAAGAAAAGAGAGGAGTGGGACAGAGAGAGCATAGACAAGAGAGTTAGAGATAGAGAGAGGAAGGAAGAGGACACAGACCATATAGACAACCAGGGAAGAGAGTGGAGCAGGAGAGCTGAGCAGTGAACGTTCTGGAGTCATACATCTTCGTTGGCGTTTTTGGTCAGTAGTTGGTGCTCTAGGACAGGATGGCTGCCCTGCAACTTTGCATCCTGCTGCTGCTCACGGCTCCTGTACAGGGCCAGTGGTGGAGGATATTATGGGGGACAGGGGAGCGGATGGCCACATCGGCCCCTGCCAACACCACCAAGGTCCCCGCCACCACCCAGCTTCTGTGGACCCTAGAAAGGACAGCGGCGGGCCGGTCAGGGGTCCAGACGGAGGTCGACACTACTGTACCAGTTCAGAGTACAGCCCCACAGGTCACACAGGAGCCTGCCTGGGCTGCAACAAACAAAAGCAAAGCCAAAGCTAAGAAAAGACCTCTAAAAAGATGGAGGAGCCACGGTAAGTTAGTCTACGCTGTGCAGGATTGAAGCAACAACCAGAGGGTTCTGGGACATGTAGTTGATTCAGGTTAATTCTGACAAAAAAGTATATTCATGTAACAGTTAAATAATAATAGTTGTGCTACTGGTTCTTCACTTGGTTTGCACTATGAGTGAAGGAGAGCCAGTTCTGTGGGAGTTCTCAGTCATCCATTCATCATAATGGCTCTGAAATCTGGTTCTCAGGAGGGTTCTAAAGACCCTGACATTGAGGCAGCAGTGCAACTGTGGACACGGTGGTTCTCTTTTTGCTGAAGTAGTATCAAGTGTGGTGGGATCATGACAGATTAGGCAGGGTGTTCCCCCAAAGGCCGCTCAAGCTCACTGGTGGTTGCTACAGCTTTTTTTTTACTTGGTCTAATTGAGGCTAGCTATTGTTGAGGGGAGCAGGCGGCTGGTTTACTTCCAGCCCCTTGGTCTCATATAGTAAATCTCCATCACATGATATTACAATAACAGGATTAGAGCTGGCCGAGAGCCCTCCTAGAACCTAGGGAAATTGGTGTCTTAGTGTAAGTATTGGGTCAGAGCCTCCCCATCGCCCTGTGCTGGATTGTAAGGTGAGAGAGGATAGATAGATAGATAGATAGATAGATAGATAGATAGATAGATAGATAGATGATGGATGGATGGATGGATGGATGGATGGATGGATGATGGATGGATGATGGATGGATGGATGATGGATGGATGATGGATGGATGGATAGATGGATGGATGGATGATGGATGGATGGATGGAAAGCTTCGTGTCCATGTTCTGCAAGCTCACAACCAAACAGGTGGTCCCTTTTGGAGTAAAAGCATGAGCTTCACGATAAGTGACATCCTGTCTATTTATGTGTCTGAGATGTACCGTAGGTGTTTTGCTACGATGAGAACTTCTCTCCGCAATGTTTATGTACAACATCTGGCCAGGGAGTCAGTCTTGTCTGTCCACCCAGCTTTAAATCCAGCCCTACACAGCAGCTTTGCTTCCCGAGCTCACTCAGCTCACTCAGAATGACGACCTATAACTTACAGTAGATCTACGTCCCACAGCAACTACACACATTTCACATGGAAGCTTAAATTAGCATTACTATGTTAAAAAAATGAGCAGGTTCCTCTTTTTGGGTGGCATGCATCCGCCTTAGTGTTCTTCTTGACCTGCTGATGGATGTCGTTCCTGTGATCCCACTAATACGTTGGCTTTGTTCTGACAGTGGGTGGCTTGTGTGACTCAATCAGTGTTTGGGTAAAGCGGCTTGTTGTGGGGAGGATTTGTTCCAAGTGGAGGATGTTCAAAGTAAACACTACCTCCTCTCCAATCATCATGTTTTAGATTACAGAGCCAATCAGAGCCCATGTCTAGCCTAGAGGCGTAGATCCCAGGTCCACTGATGTTAAAACGTGGCAAAACTGAGTGGAACCAACAAACTTGTTGGAATGACGGGGTGAGAGTGGTCGCCACAGGAGATGTGCTGCATTTCGGGAGGGTGTGGGGGCGAGTGGACGTTTGGGGATCAATCCATCTCAGCTAAACCCTCTTCCTCAACTACAAAGATAGGCCTTCAATCCCAATTAAAGGCTTTCTACCAAGTGTCTTTAGGATGTGCTGTGGAGGATGAGGGCGGGGCCCTGGTGGAAGAGGGTTGGCCCTGAGCCAGGGCCTAAGGGGTGTGTTAGGTGCCGTGACATTTCCTCATTGACATTTCCTCATTGAAATGTCAAAACAACCTTGGGAGAATAATGTTAAAGACTATTTTCAGAGCTGTTTTTCAGACAAAACTCACAAAGCAGATCTATTTATTTTCATAATGTAACAAAGGATGTTCAAAGGAAGGGCTCTAGATTATCAGACATTCAGGTCTGTTCACATTATTAGTAACGTCTACATAATCAGACTGAAGAGGCTTTGAAAGATACATGTTTGTAAATCCAGTATACTGTATATATAATGTATATACTTTATTAAATATGAACACACACAATGTTGTTTTGGCTGATTGGAGAATAAAATGCGAAAGACAGCATGGAGCTGTAGAGCCAGTTACTGTAGAATGTGATAGGTTTTGTACTTCTGTGTTCAGGGTATGTGTGCTTTCTACCACAAGACCATGTCGAATTGATTGAGATGATAGTCAGTTTCAGATGAAATACTCCCAACAGACTAGTTACACTGGAAGAGTTCCAGCAATGTTCACAGACTGCGGGGCTAAAATTCCAGATTGTGACCTATGGTGACGTATGGGATCTCGATGAGGAATTTGATTTTATCGTGGTGATTACAGTTAAGTTGATGACAGACAATCCTGTTATCTATGCTGTATGCCTAGACGGCAATGCCCTCCACAGAGGTTTCTGTACCAGCTGATACATGTGGCCCTGATCACCGTGTTGCATTTCCCCTTCACAGAGCGTGGGTCAATGGGTCATCTAGACCTGACCGAGTTGATCGGCGTGCCGCTCCCGCCCTCCGTCGCCTTCATCACCGGCTACGAGGGCTTCCCGGCCTACAGCTTCGGTCCTGACGCCAACATCGGACGCCTCACCAAGACCTTCATGCCCGACCCTTTCTTCAGGGACTTTGCCATTATCGTGACCGTCAGGCCCAGCAGCAGGCAGGGAGGGGTGCTGTTCGCCATCACCGATGCCCAGCAGAAGGTGGTGCAGCTGGGGCTGGCGCTGACGGCTGTGGAGGACCAGACCCAGAGGATTCAGCTCTACTACACCGACGGGGGCCCAGGGTCCTTACACAGCCGGCAGGTGGCGTCCTTCAAAGTGCCTGACATGACGAATACGTGGACGCGCTTCACAATGTCACTGCAGGATCGGGAGGTGCGCCTCTATATGGACTGTGATGAGTTCCACTCAGAGACCTTCAAGAGGACCAGACAGCAGCTCAGCTTCGAGCCCAGCTCGGGTATCTTTGTGGGCAGTGCTGGAGGGACAGGCCTGAAAAGGTTTGTGGTAAGTCGATGGTTCCTCCCAGGTGCTGGCTATATTTCACAGCTTTTCACTGTGGGTTTTATATTTCCTTCACACACACACTTTCCCTCTTTCTATCTCTCCCTTCCTCTCACCCTACCTCTATCTTTCTTTTTAGCGCTCTCTCCTGTGTGTCTACTGTGTTAGCGTGAACATCAGTCCATTTGCATGATAGCAGAGTAGAAGATCATCTGTGTTAAATTGATTTTTCAACTGACTGTAAACGTTCAAACTGACTGTGCATCACTTCTGTGGCAATTTAGTTTGCCAGACAAGAGACCTGGTAGTAAGACCAGATGACCTAGTGGTAAGAGGATCAATCCTGTAAAAGAAAGGTTGCTGGTTCGAACACACAAGGTCGAGCATCTGCTATTGCGCCCTTGAGCATGGCTCTTAACCCTAATTTCTCCTGGAAGTCTCTCTGGATAGAAGCACCTGCTAAATCAGGTATTCTGAACCTATGAGGATGCCCTTGATTTGGTGTGGCAACATTTGGTACGCCGGACCTGTTTATTATGTATTTATCTGTAATGACATAAAACATCTGGTGATGATTTAGGCTACAAACAAGCTAGCAGATAAAACGGAGGGAGTTGGGACTTTTTTTCTACTCTATTTGTTTTAGACAGGATAGTAAGACGGAGAGGCTAGATAGACAGGTAAGAAAGGCACAGACAGTTGTCTTATAATCTGAATTATAGTCTGTTGATCACAGTTTTTCTGAATGAGCTCATTTAAACTTCTATAAAACATCCTGGGATTTGACAGCTTTGCTAGGAGACAGACATGATCCAAGGCTAGCAGGAGGTCTGGGCGGACTGCCTGAGGGGAGATGCTGCATCAGTAAGCCTTGTTGAGTCAACAGAAACATCTGTCTGTACGCTCAGCTCAAGGTCATGGTCATGTTTCCTAAGGTGTTTATGCCAATCTCCTCTCCTCTGGAACCAGAGACTCTGGGCTTTCCTTACTGATTAGCGGGGATTTGAGTCTGGTCTAGCCTAAGCAACATCTCACACCATCCACCCCGCACCTCTGTCTAGGAAGAGAGATCGATCTGTTTCCATAAAACTAATGAAAACAAATTCATTATTTGGTTGGGTTTGATGTTGCCAGTTCGATTAACTGAAAAACTTCCCATACAGTCCAGTCCAGTTAAGCAAAAAAAAAAAAAAAAAAAACGCTGAGAAAGTGAATATGAATGGGACTTTATTCCGGCAGTGTTCTTTATTAGGGTGCTGCTGCACGTCGAGAGCAGTCTGCTGACAGAGATGGTGCCGGCCATGTGTGTGTTTGGGAAAGTGGTTTCTATGGTGATGGCAGCAAAGTGGGCAGCTTTTTCTTTTGTTGTTGCGAGGCAATTTTGGAGACTGGCCAGAGAGGACTGAGAGGACCACAGAGGTAAAGAAACAGTCAGTCAGAGCAGAGAGGCGAGAGAGGCAGGGAGGGAGGCAGGGAGGGAGGCAGGGAGGGAGGCAGGGAGTTGCAGGGCACAGTGGAGTCTCATGCTGGGTGATACAATACTTCTGGGTCAAACTCCCTGCCAAGAGATAGTTCTGACCCTCCGAAACCAGACGGGACAAAGCTCTGAGTTTTGTTCTAATGCAGCTTTGGTTTGTTTACTCTGTCTCTTTTTCTTGTGTTTTGTCACTGTTTATCTCCCTATGTTATATCTCGTTGCACATGTTTTCAGAATGTTTGCTGTGTTCTGTATATCACATCCTGTACTGAATGATGAATTAACGACTTGAATTTTTATCATGCATTTGTTTCAAGTTTCAAGGTTTATTTGTCGAATGCACTGAACAACACAGCGGCATCCTGCACAATGAGATTCTTGTGACATGGCACCCGACAACTACGTAGTGAGAGTTAAGAAGAAGAACATAAAAACACAAATATAGCTAGACAAAAAATAATAATAAAATAAAGCAAAAATATACATAACACTGTACACTAGCAGCAGTTTAAAGAAAAGAGTACTGTAAACTAGCAATTATTGAACATTTAGATATGACAAGAATGTCAGTAATACACATTACAGTGTAAACTAACAGCAGTTGGTAGAGTTATTGATTATTATAGACACATATGAGTATAATAAGCTTATGAATGGTGGCATAGCACACTACAACTACGTAGTGTGAATTAAGGAGAAAAATGTATACACAGCAAAAATATAGCAAGAAGATAAAGCAATATTATACATAACACTGTACACTAGCAGCAGTTTAAAAAGAGTACTGTAAACTAGCAGCAATATTGGCAGTAGTATCAAATATTATAGATATGGCAGTGATGGCAGTAATAAACATAAAAATTTAAAGTTTGCATTTTGAAATGTATTTGAATATGTCCATGTGTATGGAACACTGTAAATTCATTCATTAAAAATATATTTATATAAGAAATATTATATAAATATTTGTTCGTGCCCAAGAAATATATTTCTTGCCCATTTTTAATTATATTTCACATGCATTTCTTGTTCTTGGGACACGGGAATCCACTTAACTGGATGGCTCCTATTCTGATGCTCGTTGCCAGTGTTTTCATTGTTATCATTCTTTTTCATGATCAGGGGCTTTCTCTGTCATGTCTCCCAATGACAAGGCTGTGTACCGGTTAACACGCTTCAGGCCATTCACTCCAAAGTAATAGTTGGGACTGAAAAGTTAATGAGTTTGTGTCGGGGGGCCAGTCCCTGTCAAATGGTTTGCGGACTAAAAGGGGCTTAACCATGTGGTGTCTTTATAAACAGCCTATTTCATCTCCTAGCAAACATTTTTGTACTATAAAGGAAAGTACTTCAAATTAAAAGTTCCTTCTGTGTGACTCGTTTTGTATTTCTCTCACACTAAAATTTGGGACAATAACTCTTTATCATCGACAACGAACGATCACACGTCTGTTTCTTTAACCACTGTGCAGGGCTCCATCCAGCAGCTGGTGATCACACCGGACCCCAGGGCAGCAGAGGAACAGTGTGAAGATGATGATCCCTATGTGAGTTTCAGCACACCACCTGAATTAATGCACACTCAGTCCAATAGATATCTACTGATCCGTTGCCTTGAGCTCCTGATATCTCAGAGGCTTCGGCCACACATCAATGGCATTTTGAGCATCTGGCTCACAAGACTGATTCGTCCGCAGCTTGGCTTTACATAAAGCGTGCTAATGGCTCCCTCAAGTGAACATGTATTTACATTTTTATGCCCACAATAACTGGCTCAGAGAGTTAACCACCTTAATGCCTCTCTTACTCCATTGGAAGTATGTAGCTGCCACTGTGCTCATTTTGTTCGCCTAAATTACATGGATGAAGAGATCCCTCCAGTGGTTAGCGAGGGAAATGCTACTTATGTTGCATGTCAGTTTATTTTATTTCACCATTATTTAACTAAGTAATTCAGTTGAGAATAAATAATTACTTTCTTAAACAACCTGACCAGTTGTAAAACACCGCAAGATAACACACGGAATCACATAAATAATGTTACAAATATGAATACGAATACAAACAGCCTACATACGGAGATAGAATGAGAAAAATACCAATGTTGTCTTCTGTTTTCAAGGCTTCTGGAGAAGGCAGTGGTGATGACTTGTTGGAGGACCGTGAAACAGAGGCTGAACTGAGGAAAAACACGGAACGAAGAAAAGAAACAGCCCAGGTAAGTGAGTGGAACGATCGTCATGGGGGTGTACAGACGCGTGTGGTCAGTGAAAGAGAATACAAAGACCACTGGGTGGGTGGAAAAGAGACAGAGAATGTCAGGACAGCTTCAAAGACAGATATTCTCAGAGCGTTTTAGACACCAAGGCACTGTGTTGTCTAGGCAACGCAAACAACAAGGACTGTAATTGGACTAATCTTTTACAGTACAAAAGCCTTTGACATGTAGAGGAACATATTTTGTCTGAATCATCGTGTTCAAGCAATGTTGATACAAAACACAGACAGGTACTGAACGCAGGAGGGTATGTAATCCATTAGGCAGGTTCAGTGCTCTTTACCAAGGAATTAGCTAAGTAACCATTGCTCTGTACTCCAGTATATCTGTACCTGTGTTTGTTCTGTCAAACCGCATTACATGTTTTGGGAGCTGAAATAAGCCATTTGCTTAGTTACCCAGGGGTTTTTATTCTGGCCTTTGATGTATATGTTAGGTCTGGCGGTAGCAGTGGATGTTTTTCCGGAAAACTTGGCCAACCCCCATGTTCCTGTCAGTAGGAAATCAACACAGATGCAGTACTGCACTTATATTCCCTTGGGAAAACATTGCTTTTGTAGTCTCTCTGTCTTCCGTTCCAGGAGTGCTTCACATTCCCTGTCATCCTCCCACAACTGGACTTTGAGTTTCCCAACCTGATAGAAACTTACCCTACAACATACATCTCTAACTGAAACATGTACCCTACAACATACAGATCTTTCAGAAAAATGCACCCTACAACATACATCTCTCACTGAAACATGTACCCTACAACACACAGCTCTGACAGAAACATGTACCCTACAACATACATCTCTAACTGAAACATGTACCCTACAACATACAAATCTGACAGAAACATGTACCCTAAAACATACAGATCAGACAGAAACATGTACACTACAACATACAGATCTGACAGAAAAATGTACCCTACAACATA
>JACXGI010002746.1:38250-69560 GCA_016801175.1 Esox masquinongy | reverse complement strand
GTTCAAAGTTGATCTTTCAAACACACCGAGTAACACAGCATCATCCTGCACAAAGATACTCTTGTAACATGGCACATGACATCTACGTATTAAGATTTAAGAAATATATATAACAAAAATATAACAATAATTGACAAAATGTAAACTAGCAGCAATTTTAATAAAGAGTAGGATGGAGAATACATACAATATGGGTTGAAGTATTGATTATTATAGGTACAGTATGCGTGTAATATGCCTATGAATGGTGCATACAAAAGAATATACTATATACATTAAATGTACCTAAAAGACATCAGAGCATCTGGAATGTTCATGTGGGATCAGTATGATCATGGATCAGTGTTGCTGGTTGAGGAGCCTTATGGCCTGAAGGAAAAACCTATTCACACTGCTGCCATCTGGTAGACGCAACTGGAGCATCAGGATGCACACTTCCAGACTCACAAACAGGTTTTTCCCTCAGACCATAAGGCTCCCAAACCAGCAACACTGATATATGATCATATTGATCACACATGAACATTCCAGACACCTTCTATGTTTCGGGTCAAAACATGCTACACACAAATCAAAGTTATGTAATCAGATGGAGCAGGGCTGGTTATCTCTGTACAATACACCATGATGTTCTCAGAGTCTAGGTTTCAGGGAAGACTCTCACACCACCTGCTGTTCGTCTCTCACATGACATGCTGGTCTAACTGTATCACAGTTATCCAGGTGAACTACTCTGGAGAATATATGAACTCAAGTGACATGGTTACATGCAATACATCTCAACCTGTCTCTGTATCCCACAAACTAGCCGCTGATTCATATATGGACTTGTAGTCTGTAAAGTAAAATATTGACAGGATCCTTTTCAAGCCCTGTAAGTAATGTAACCTTGTGAAAGTTATGAACAGAACTACCTGGCCCCTCCCACACAGGACACAACAAAGCCTTTCCTGTGATAAACGTTCAGTTCCAAAAATAACAAATATAATAATAGCTTGTGTTTGTGAAAGGTGAGAGATGATTTAACTTGTAGTGTGTGAGATGTTAGACATTACAAAGGGTCTCAGTGGGTGAAATGTCTCTAATATGTGACAGTACTTCACCTCATATGACCTGGCACTGAAACAAACACTGACCATGGCAGGCATAGTTTGTATGTACAGTATGTGTGTGTGTGTGTGTGTGTGTGTGTGTGTGTGTGTGTGTCTGTGTGTGTACAAATGTGTTGAGTTGTAGTGAGACAGTTTGCTCTCTAAATCTGCACTCAGCAGGATTTTCAACAAGCATTTTCATCTATTCTCCACCATCGGGTCATTTTGAACATAACATTATGAATGTATCTATTTTTTCAGAGGCCTTTTACACTGTTAAATTTGTTCGCATTTCGTTTTATATGTTCATAAACACGATGTTGAGGATATCATCAAATTTCATGCAGATAAAAAATAACAAAATGGTCAATCAAAGTCTTAAAACGGGTGAATTTGACCATAACATAACTTAAGTTTAAAGAAAAACTAGTCAGGCCTGGTTCAGCTGGCATGTGGGTGGAAGTGACTATGGTGAGCCAGGGAGGGGGCTTGAAGAGCAGCTATTTATGGACCAAGACAAGATACCTAGTGGCCAATAGATATTTTTGGGTAATTACCTTTTATAACACAAGAACAGAAAAACATAATTATATTGCAATGCCATATGATCGATCTCCGACATTCTAGCATATTCAGGGCCTGATGTGCAGCAGAGTGACTTACACCAAGAGGAGAATCTGTGTCTTGAAGGGGGTCATCAGTGGACATATCCTGTACTGATGTTGGTCGTTATTCTGTCACATGATAAATGTGGTTTAGTTCTTTTCTCTGATCTGAGAATCAAAGGTCTGAGAGAGGAGGACTCAGCTGAGTATCGCTTCACTTTTAAATCATCCAACTTTGAATGGGGTCATAGTCTCCCTGGAAGAACTCTGACTGTCACAGGTAAAACTGAACTAATGGTGTTTGATTCAACTATATATCATGATGAATTACAGAATACAGAATATGAATTATACCTATGTAAGTATGCTTGGTGATATTTTGTTTATTTCTATTTTGGTTATTATTACATTATATAGTTGTTCAAGGGAAAAGATACCCTATCTTTTATTTATTCCTCTCAGCTGTGTTTAGGTTGTCACATTATGGTCAGTATGTGTAAATGATCTCAGAGTAGGAGGGCTGATCAGTAGTAGTATTTCGGCTGACAAAATATTTAGCTAGAGCTGGTATGGAAACTGGTGTGCATGAGCTATTCAGATTAGCTATTCAGGCTATTCAGGGCCGTGTTTTTACAAAATTGTTTGTTGGGTTACCAGGTTTTAAGATTGTATCTGATACCAGTTTTAAAGTTTTATCGTTTTAAAATACTAGTTTAATCTATCTGAGTTTGTGGATTTTATACCTCAACTGAATTTGTGGATTTTATACCTCAACTGAATTTGTGGATTTTATACAACAACCGAACGCAAGAGGCGTTCGAGACAACATTATTATCCGGACGGAGTGACTTCGGTGCCTTCACTTCCAAATTGGGGGCATCGGTGATGCATACCGAGGACACTACCAAGATGGACGTGTATATGGAGCATTTTCCTCCTCTAGCGCCTCCATCTACTTCGGCTTGCTCAACTCTCCGTCCACCGCCCGATGATTTAATGGTAACAAAGCATAAGAATCCCGACAGGCGTGTTTTACTTCCTCCACAAACTCAGCGGGAAATGCATCTGTGGAACCGGTTCGAAGTTCTGGCCCAACATTCTTCAGAGCCCATCCAGCCTCCTGATGAGCAGCCTGTGCTGGGGCCGACACCGATGCCACAGCTAATAATTGTGGGTGACTCGACTGTGCAGGATGTGGAACTAATCCCAGCGGTTGGTCACTCACGGGTATACTGCATTCCTGGAGCTTGCATATTTGATATCAAGAAGAAACTACCGTCCCTGCTGAAAACCTAGGGTGACCACATTTCCAAACCCCCAAACCAGAAACCTTGCGTAGCCGCATGTTAATGCACGCGCACATGTATGCGCTTATGCACGCATGTTGGTCATCATGCGTGCTTGTGGTTGGTGGAGCGGGGGGGTGCTTTGAGCTTTGATGAGAATTGTTGCTTTACTACGCAGTTTTATGCAGTTGTGTTTGTTTGGCTCTGACTATTATTATTAGCCTATTAGTATTATTTTTTATTGTGGTGAAAACTGGGACAATTTGGTAGAGAATGTCGGAAACCGGGACATTTTAGTGTTTTACAGATATTTGTCGGGACCCGGAACACCCAGCTTGAAACCGGGACATCTGGTCACCCTATGAAAACTCCCAACATGAGTACAATCATAAGACATGTTGGCTCTAATGACACTACAGCCTGCCAGTTACAGATTTTAAAAGAGGACTTCATAGATCGTACCTGTGCTCTACAAAGCTCAAAAAAGAGACTTTTTGCTTCCGGGCCTCTTCCGTGCACGACGCCGGGCTACAGTAAATTTAGTAGGCTTCTAGCACTAAGCATTGTGAGCATGAGAAGATACGTTTTATTGACAATTTTGACACTTTTTGGATGAACCCTTCTCTTTTTAGTAGTATAATTCATCAGCATGACATTTATTTTAATTGTTATGCAGATGATACGCAGTTGTATTTGTCGGTTAGCATAATTGCTATGAAGACGTTACAAACTGGATGTCCAGTAATTTTCTTCAGTTGAACACTGATAAAACCAAAGTTTTAAATACTGTTTATTCTTTTTACTTCCTTCACCTTCACTGAATATTTATGATTTTATATTTAATTATTATTTTAATGTATTTCTATTTTTATTGTGTGTAAAGCACTTTGTATACTTGTACTTAAAAAGTGCTATACAAATAAAGGTATTATTATTATTATTATTAACTTCCACAGGACCTCATTAAAAAGGGTAAAACACACAATGAATGATTTACTCCACCTAGTTTTGTACATACAAAATCCATCTTTGTAATTAATCTTATCACCAGAACATAATCTTAAATTTAGTTCAACTAAAACGACACAATGCAGCAGTAGCAAGCAGTAGCAAAAACACAACTTAAAACAATAACAGTGGCACAGGACTTATTTTCTATTAAATTGACAGTTCCCTATTTCCCAAGTAAATATACAGTCATCCTAATGGAGTTGAACCATGCAGTGCATTTTAAAGGCTAATGGTAAATGATTACTAATTATTATCAATTATTGGCATTATACACCATAATACCAATAAAAAAGTATTAAAGGAAGGTTGAGTGAGGAAGAGAAGTGTTAAAATTAAGAGACCACTGCAAATTGAACGCTTTTGTTCCTCATTAAAACTTTCCTTTTCAACTTTATTGTAAAGGAAAGAAAAAGGTGCGGTGGTCTCGTAATATTTTCCAGAGCTGTATTTACCAAAACCACACATACACAGCAGTATATAATATGGCAGAATGAAGCTAGACACCTAATTAATAAAACCCAAATTTCCTCCTAACTACAGACAATTACCAAGACAAAACAAAACAGGAGGAGCCAAAAACCTAAACACCACTATCTAGCAGTCTTAAGCTTGGCAGCTGACTTCACCAAATAAGCTTGCACTTCAGCTCGCGCTCAGCTCCAATAAAATCGGTTCCGTTGTTTAAACTGACTATTTTCACTTGGCCTCTACTGGCAACAAATCGTCGAAGAGCGCCAATGAAGGAATCTGTATCCAGTGATGACACTACCTCAATATGGACTGTGCAGATGTACACACAGGTAAAGATAACTATGTACTTCATCATTCTTCTTCTATGTTTGACTTCAGATGGGACAAAGTAGTCTACTCCTGTGTGAGTACATAAAAGGATGTTTGTCTGGTAGAATCCTGTCCTGGGGCAGATCGGCCATCTGTTGTTGCACAGCAGAACCCTGCAAACGTCGGCAGAAGATACACCTGGACAGAATTCTCCATATTACTGTGATGGCGCCAAGAATCCAATATTTGTATTGCAGCTTGGACAGCATGTGATTACGACCGCTGTGACCCAAGTTCTGGTGGATTTCTTTAAGGACAAGCCTTATCATGTGAAAGTCCTTGGACAGCATGGCAGGGTGTTTAGATTCCTTTGGCACAGCTGCCCTACTGAATCTTCCTCCTACTCTGAGGACCCCATCCTGGAGTGCTGACTTGAGCTTTACGATGTGACTGCTTATCTTTACATTTTTACCCTTCTGTAGCATGGAAATCTCTTCTATGAACTTCCCCTGCTGGACATAGCGGATGATCTCCAGTTCTGCATCCTTTATGTTTTCCGCTGTGAGGTTGCTCTTTATGAGACCTGCCCTGAATGTCTTCATCTCATGGTGAACCCTGAACTGAGCAAGGGATGCGCTCAATTACTTCCTCTTGCGACACAGACACAGCAGATTACTCCTCAGCTTGAGGATCCAAGCAACTGCTTCCTGAGGCAGATCCAAGAAGAGAAGTGCTCAAGGAACTGTTGCACTGTGCTTTTCTGCTCTTTTGCTGCATTCCTTACCGCTGGTTCCTCTGTGGTTAAGTCCCCAGGCTAGATCATTGAATTACAATGACATGAACTCCTACTTGGAGCCATCTAAGGCTGTAGATCTGCAAGTGCATGGACAGTGGAGGATAAGACAGAGAGTAGTAAGGACTGGCTTTACTTTATGGAACAGTATACGAAAGGACAGCTAGGAAGCTGTCAGAGCTGTCTTCACACAGAGCCAGATCATGGCTATTGTGAAGTGAAGAAGCTTCTACAGGAGCATTACGCGAATTAATTCAAAATTTCCATAGCATATATAGACAAGGTGCTGAACTGGCCTAACATCAAGTATGAAGACAGAGAGTCTCTCCACTCATTTGTCTTCTATCTAACAGGGTGTTGTAATGCTTTGACAGCCATGGAGTACATGGAGGATCTTGACAAAGCAGCAAGCGTGCTCCATCCTTGCCAAGCTGCCGTATAAACTGAGAGAATGGTGTAGAGGTGTGGCCTGTGGTATTCAAGACAGGAAGGACTGCAGAG
Organism: Esox masquinongy; assembly: GCA_016801175.1. Classification (NCBI taxonomy): domain Eukaryota; kingdom Metazoa; phylum Chordata; class Actinopteri; order Esociformes; family Esocidae; genus Esox; species Esox masquinongy. The sequence continues at coordinate 63,493 of JACXGI010002746.1, read as the reverse complement.
CCAAATTGAAAGACCTTGTGGACTTCATCACCAAAAAAGACAAGGAAGCTATGCATCCACTACGCATGGTACGATCTTGGACTTCCTAGCACAACAATGACCCTAAGCACAAGGCCAAGTTGACCCTCCAGTGGTTATAGCAGAAAAAGGTGAAGGTTCTGGAGTGGCCATCACAGCCTCCGGGCCTTAATATCATCGAGTCACTCTGGGGAGATATCAAACGTGCCATGCAAGACAACCAAAGACTTTGCATGACTTGGAGACATTTTGCCAAGTCGAATAGGCAGCTGTACCACCTGCAAGAATTCCGGGCCTCATTGAAAACTATGACAAAAGACTGCATGCTGTCATTGATGCTAAAGGGGGAATACACAGTATTAAGAACTAAGGGTGTGCAGACTTTTGAACAGGGGTCAGTTCATTTTATTCTTTGTTGACATGTTTTGTTTTATGATTGTGACATTCTTTTATAACCTACAGTTGAATATGAATCCCATAAGAAATAAAAGACATTTACCTGCTCACTCATGTTTTCTTTACAAATGGTACATAAATGACCAATTCTCCAAGGGTTTGCAAACTTTTGAGCACAACTGTATATCGTGTGGACTGGAGATCAAATTGGATCTGCTGCTGAGTTATTGGGTTTCACTAGAACTTGGTGGTCAGTCTGTAGTCTGCAGTACAGCTTGGTGGTCAGTCTGTAGTATGCAGTACAGCTTGGTGGTCAGTCTGTATTCTGCATTAGAGCTTGGTGGTCAGTCTGTAGTCTGCAGTAAAGCTTGGTGGTCAGTCTGTAGTCTGCAGTATGGTGTGGTGGTCAGTCTTTAGTCTGCAGTAAAGCATGTTTGTCAGTCTTTAGTCTGCAGTACAGCTTGGTGGTCAGTCAGAAGTCTGCATTAAATCCTGATGGTCAGTCTTCACTCTTGGGTAGCTTTGGTTTATTCAGAATCCCATCCACCCTACATTTTGGCATTTCAGAACAATGAACGAATCAATGAATGAATGTTTACTGCGCATCAGATCTGCTCAGTAAGTGATGGTTGTGGTTGATGATGAAGATGGTGATGGGAATGGTGATGATGATAATGAGATTGTTGATCATGTCAGCTTTAAAAGACAGATGCCAAATGATATGCAACCCATCACACATTAAAAACATTCAGAATACATACAGTGGTCTCAGACCACCATATCTGCAATACAATATCAGCCAGGTTAGTTTTCATTTCTGTTGTAATTTACTCCATCTATAATTTACACTTCATTGTATCAGATGTATTTATTCACGAGTTATAGAGGGAATTTGTTGTTTATGTTTCTCCGACTACAGCGACAAAGTTACAACAATGTCCTTGAGATCAACTGGAAGTGTGTCGGTGGTCTTCCTCTGGTCTTTGACAGGTATGTTCTGTTTCGTTTCAAAAACATAACGTGTTTTTCTACCGCACAAAATAAATTGTTATTCTACCTCTTTGGGCACTAGCAACTCCTTCTGGCCACTTTTTATTAGATTAGATTTAACTTTGTCATTGAACAAGTACAAGCATTATTTATTGATATAATACAATGATTATGACATTGAATCACTGTTCTTGTCCCTAAATCCAATGGAGAGCCTATGGGTACGTTATGTATTGGGGCATCTGACACCACCAAGTAGCGCAACAAACTGTCCAGGAGCTCACTGATGCCCTGATCCAGGTCTGGGAGGAGATCCCCCAGGACCCCACCCACTTCCTCTTTAGGAGCATGCCCAGATATTATCAGGAGTGCATACTGGCACATGGGGGCCATACACACTACTGAAAAACATTATGAGTTGCCGTGATGAAATTTGTGCAAGTTGGAACAGCCTGTGATTTCAAATGTCTACTTTGATTTTTCAGTGTGAGTCTGAAACCGGCCCTCAATCGGTTGGTGATTTTGGTTTCCATTGCCCGTCATGTCATTTTGTTCTCAATGAATTACACAATGCACAGTACTGGTTTCGAGCTTTAATATATTTTGTTCATTGAGACCCGATGTGTGATTTAAGTGTTCCCTTAAATGTTTAGAGTTGTGTTCATCAGAATTCCATTGTAATGCCCACCCAGTACCCCAGTAGACCAACCAGGGAAGCAGCTACCTATTTTAACTTGGTTTCATTCTAACTCCATTGTGTTGTGTGACTGTGTTTCAGTGGTTCTGGGTCAGGATTACTGGGATGTGACCTACTCCACTAAGAGGATGTGTGTCTTGAAGGGGTCAACAGTGGAGCTGAGCTGCACCTACAAGTATCCAAGTGGTTATAAAGTCACATCAACCTTCTGGTTCACTAACAATTATGTCAATCTGTTGGACAACCCAGACTACAGAGGTCGTGTGAGACACCGTAACGATACAAAAAATAGCCACACTCTGATACTCAAAAACCTGAGAGAGAGTGACACTGCTATGTACTGGTTCGGATTTATTACAGACCGTCCTGGAGGGAAATGGATTGGCCAAACTGGAGTCGCTCTGTCTTTTCCTGGTGTGTTTGATATGATATACATAGTTCTATAATGTCCATTTAGTATTTAGTAAGTCTATATTAAATATATATTTGTTCACTATTGTGTTCAAATGATAAATTAGTGATGACATGTTGCAGAGTTAAAGTACATTGTTTATTCTCCAGGTCTTCAGGTGGAGGTGACTGGTGGAGACTTGAAGACACTGACCTGTAGACACTGTCCTCCACCTAGTAACCCCAACCCCACACCTCCCCTCAGTACACATACTCAGTGTCCTTGAACTCTGTAGACTAGTTTCCTGTTCTGTTAAAGGTCATGAGGATCTCCACTCTCATACAGTGTGTGAGTGTTGATTTAATTCTGTAACACTGAGTCAGATATAAGGGAGTCAGATACAGGGGAGTCAGTTGCAGGGGAGGCAGAAAATGTACAAGTATTAAGTATAATGTATGTTACAAGTGGGATATATAGGTGTGCAATGAAGGCAAATGCAAGTACAAATGGCAACTCTAAATGTGCAATAAAGGCAAATTGAAGGTGCATGTGCAACTGAAATGCAGGGATAGCTGCAATGAGTTTCCCGAGTTAGACATGTACATGTAGCAACTGAAAAACATGTACATGTAGCAACTGAAAAACGTCCTTATCAGACTTTGTAAAGCAGTATCAGAGTCCAGTAGTTCAAGGAGCGTAGTGCAACAAGGTCCCTGAGAGGCAGTACTAAGCGGTGGGTGGGTATGATTAGTGTCAGGTACAGAGTTCAGCAGGGTTACAGTAGCTAGGAAGAACTGTTCCTGAGCCTGCTGGTGCGGGAAAGAAGAGACCTGTACCGCCTGCCTAATGGTAGGAGGGCAAACAGTTTGTGGCATGGATGTGAAGGGTCCCTGATTGTGCCGTGTGCCCTATGCAGACACCGCTTGTGCTGGAGGTCTATGGTTGGGAGCTGGGCACCAGCGATGTGCTGGGCAGTTTTCACGACACGTTGCAAGGCCTTCCTGTCAGCCACGGAGCATCTGCAAAACCACACTGTGGGGCAGTTAGTCAGAATGTTCTCGATTGTGCAGCGGTAAAAGTTCACAAGGATCTTGGAAGACAAGCCGACAGACTTCAGCCTCCTCAAAAAGTACAGGCGCTGGTGTGCTTTTTTGACCAGGGTTGAGGTTTTCAGGGTCCAGGACAGGTCCTCAGAGATGTGAACACCCAGGTATTTGAAGCTGAGCACATGCTCCACCTCATTGCCATCGATGAGAACTGGGCCATGACTGCAGCCATTAGACTCTTCTGTAATCCACAATGAGCTCCTTGGTTTTCTTTGCATTGAGGGCCAGGTTGTTGTCAGCGCACCATGCCGCCAGTCACTTGATCTCCTCCTTGTAGGCTGATTCATCATTGTCACTGAATAGGCCTACCACCATGGTGTCGCCTGCAAACTTGACATTGGTGTTGGAACTGGGTACAGAAACGCATTCGTAGGTGAAGAGGGAGTATAGGAGGGGGCTCAGCACGCAGCCTTGTGGAACACCAGGGTTCAGGATCAGGGTGGAGGAGGTGAAGTTGTCCAACCTGACAGACTGAGGTCTGTTGGTTAGGAATCCCTAAGTCCAGTTGCAGAGAGAGGGGCTGATCCCTAGGTTGTGGAGTTTGTTGACCAGCCTAGAGGGGATGACCGTGTTGAATGCTGAGCTAAAGTCTATGAACAGCATTCTCACATAGTGGTTGATTTTGTCCAGGTGGGTCAGGGCAGAGTGTAAAGCTGTGGAGATGGCGTCCTCTTTAGACCTGTTCGACTGGAAGGCAAACTGGTAGGGATCCAGTGTTGGGGGGAGGCAGATCTTAAGGTGGACCAAGACCAGTTTTTCGAAGCACATGATCGTGGGGGTGAGTGCGACAGATCGGACGTCATTCAGGCTAGACGCAGTCGACTGCTTCGGCACTGGTGCCATGGTTTCGGTCTAGAAGCATGTGGGGACAACCGCTTGGGCCAGTGACAGCTTGAATATGTCCCAGCACATGCTCTGAACACTAATGGATTAATGGATGAGCTGTAATGGATGAGCCTCCGCATCGCTGGATCTGAAAGCAGCGTCACGTGCCTTTAGCAGTTGTCGGACCTCTATGTTCTTCCACTGCTTCTGGTTGGGGAAGGTCTTTATTAGTTTATGGGGGGTGACGTCGTTGGTGCTGATGGTGATGTAATCCAGAACGGAGGAAGCATGTCTTTCAATGTCCATATGGGAGTCAAGGGTGGCTTGAGTGGCAAACAATCTCTAGTATGTGTGTTGAAAGTGGTGCTGTAGTAGGGAGTCTGACCCCTCTGGCCACACTTTGACTGTCCTCACTGATTTCACACGTTTAATGAGGGGTCAATACTTGGGGAGTAGGAACAGTGAAAGGTGATCAGACTGTCCCATGTGGGGGAGGGGAATGGCTTTGTAGGCCTCTGGCATATTTGTATACACGTGGTCAAGTGCAGTGGCTCCCAACCATTTTCAGTTCCTGTACTACCAACATAATTTTGTTCTGCTTGGAGCATCCCTGACGTACCCCCTCATGTAAATTTCACTAGTAAGCCTTTGGTGTCCTGAGTGTTTTCAAGTACCCTCTGCGGAGAGGCCCAATACCCCCAGGTTGGGAACCACTGCTCTAGTTTATTGTGTCCTCTGGTGGGGTAGGAGACATTTTGGTAAAATTTGGGAAAAACAGTTTGCAGAATTGAGTTTGCTGTTTGCTACAGCAAACTAATGAAAGAACTGCAGCTAATGAAAGAACTGCAGCCTGCAGTTCTTTCATTGCTAGTTTAGCATTAGCATCCAGAGGTATGTTGGCTGCATTGACAACAATAGTTGTGAACTCCCAAGGCAAGTAAAAAGGCCTGCACTTAATCATCAGGTACAGAGGAGGCAGATAGAGGGAAGGCAGGTACAGACTTCAATGTATTTATTTAACCAAGGAAGCAACACTGATTAAAAAAAAAACTCACACGAAACAAAGTAAACAATTAAACAAGGAGCCACATGTCAGGACAGGTAAGATTACTACAACTAGACAACAGATAAACACAAAGCCAATACTACAAAAAATCCTGCTCATTGGCCTGACAAAGGAACACATTACATACACTTCCTGATGGGAAATGGAAAATACCTGGACTCAATAACACACAAGCTCCATTCAAGTCCAGGGGTGTAGAGTGACTGTTGAGGAGTGTTGAGTGGTGTTACAAAGACCCCTGGTGGACCAAGTAGACTGGTGACTCTGACCGTCTCGGATGTAGAAGGTCTGGAGGGAGATACCAATAGCATAGGCAACATGGGCACCGCCAAAGCCTCCAATGGCCTCCCCTCGCGAGTCACATATGGATAATATGCTTTTATCTGATATTTTACATTAGGTACTATTAATTTAAAAGTGCAGTAGGTAGGATTTTTTCATTAAAAATGTGACTCAGGTAGTGACAACACACCCAATCCTGTTCCAGCCAATCTTTAGCCAATCACCTTTGGTGAGGCGGGGCTTGGCTCCATTTGTGTATACTGCCTAGAGGTAGCAAAAGTCAGAGATAAGAAGCGAAGAAAACTTTTTTCAGACAGAAGCTACAATGGCAGCTAGAGATGACAACAAGTTACCTCCGTTGCCTACAAGAGCACACACATCGAAAACCACCAAGCGAGGAAGATTTCAGAGAGCAGCACTATTTGTAAGAACTGGATTAAAGCTGAAGTACGTATTTTTTTTTTGTATTACCACATCGCTGTTCTATTTATCTGGATTTTGGATGAATACCTATCATATCAGATGGTCCCAAGCCCGCATCTGAAAAACCTCTGTATACGGTGTACTGCTGCTAAAATAAAGTGGTCAGAAAAATGTTCCTGCACACAGGAAGTGATGCGTTTGACGTATCAAACAAAGAGCTAAGGCTGAAAGAAATAAGTGACTACTCTCATTTTTTGGATCAAGCAACGAGAGACACTAGCCAATTTTATAAAAAATGGAAGTAGTTCAAAATGTAACGGTACCTAAGAAAATACGGATTAGATCAAAAGAAAGCAAATCTGCTAAGAGAGGCAGATAGAAGTAGTTCGAAAACAAGAGTGAACATTGGTTCAGCTGCCTATTCACGATGGATGAAACTCAAGGAGCAAAATGCATTAAAGTGTGACGCTAATGTGGCAATTCTTCGGTTAAATAAGTAAGAAAAGTTAGCTAAAACGCTAGCTACCTACCTAGTTAGTAATTGCTCTATTGGTGTTAATGTGGTTAGCTATACAGACAGAGCAGACATGGCTATAGTTACTGACTGTACATCCAACCAGGAGACATTGCTCGCATATTTTGCTACTAATACCAGCTTCTAATAACGTCAGCGTTCCAGCAAGGACAATGTTAGCTGCCTAGAATAACCTCATACTGTTGTTAGTAATTGGCTATAACTTATTGCCAGGAAAAAACTATTGGCCAATTTGGTTAACTAGCTAACTATCTGTGGATAAAGAGGCGAGCTGCCAATTATGTAGCCGTCTGTACATGCTGCTGCTTTGTTTATTAGCCCAGCTAGTAGTACTGTGATCGGAAAACATTACCGGGGCGAGTTTAGACTAGTACCTTGCTATTCTTGTTTCCGTATTTATGCTATGTCAGACAGATTTCGTTTAATTAATTTTTGTTCATAATTAAAAGAATGGCATGTCAACTCACCTGGGGGATATTCCATCAATGACGCTAATGAAATCCACACTTAATTGAAAAAGCCTGGTTTGAATGAATGCCTACTTCCACTTAAGGCTCAAGCCATTCCATTAACACAGTCTAGCCGTGTCTTGTCAGCGTTAAACCAGGCTTGAACAAGCTTGCATTGTGCACGCGCACGGAGTACATAAGCAGCCCAGAAAGCACTCATCGAAATGAAGATATTGTCGCAAAAAAAGAAGCGGAAACTAGAGCGGTGATCTTCTCAACAGTGGAACAAAACCTGCTGATGGGACTTTATGAAGAATTTAAAGGAGTCATCACCAAAAAGGGTAATACTGCTGGCGAGGGAGATGGCTTGGCTAAAAATATGCTGACAGATTAAATGCGTAAATTATACTAGCATACTTATTGTTTAATTTTTAATAAATGAATAAATGAACATTCAGATCACTACATAAGACTTGCTTGTCAGAGCATTCATTTTAAATTGCTCAGTATGACTAAGATGAGTTGATGCAGTGGTGTCATCAACTCTTCCAGTTCCGAATTACCTCAACATTGCTCACATTCCAGAATAAATTGTTTAACTTTGGGTCTGACGTTGTGTGAGGTTTCAAATCTGGTTTTGCATAGGCCTTCTGCAGCTTGTTAGTGCTATGACATACTTAGTTAGGAAAGAAAATAACAGATTTTTTTCTGAATGATCTGTGCTGATAAGTTAATGAAACATTATCTCTGTACAGTACAGTTACTACTTTATGTGAGGCAGACATTGAAATTGGCATTTCTGTGAACAACTGCCAGGGTAATGGGATTTAAATCCAAAGAAGTGTTGACATCCAAACTTATTTGATCTGTTTTCACAGATGTGCAGATTTTATCCAAATCCAATTACTACTATTCTGCCTGACAGTGTGTGGACAGATGCTCCCAGTAGGTACCTGTACATTTAGGCTATGGAAAGATTTCCAATTGACATAGTCTGCCTCCACAGGTCCAGATGGGGTCTGGCATGCACATGGGTACAGTCTATTGTGCCTGTAATATTGGGGAAGCCTGCAAAAGAGGATTACGTTAATTAACAAATAAACACAGAGCTATGCAGACAGACTTAACAGTGGTCAATGCTTGGCTACGGTGAATGTGCTTCCTTATGTGTGGTTCCAGCAGACATAAGGTAAACTTTGCTGGGCCTACTGAACCTGTACCGCTCCCACAGATACTCATCCGGGAAGCCCAGTGGAGAAGTGGTTCTCTGAAGACCCTTGGGGCTGGTTGTGTAAATGCTTTGTGTAGAATCTGAGCACCTTCATCCACAGGGTTGTTGAGGAATGGACATGCCATATTTGGTTGCAACTAGCTGGTCTTTAGATGCACTGCTTATATAGGCTAAATCTCAAATCGCATACTTGCATACAATATAGTATGCCAGAATAGTATGCGAGAAGATTAGTATGTCTTAAACCATTGTCTGCTGAAAATAGAATGGGTCTGGTGGTTGTTCAATTCAGTTCGCTCTTCCATTGTCAGATCAGCTTTACAACACAACTTATTGATGTCGCTAATGATGTCCTGTTGTCTTATCTTTTTATTAAGTTTGGATAATTGCTTGTCCTAATTGCTATCTGTTTAACTTTGAATTTGAACCATTCCCATTTTCTCAAAAAATAAATTTCCACTTCACCTACTTCTTTAATCAGGTGTTTGACTTCATTACCAAACTCTCTATCTTCCAATAAGGTATTGTTAAATTTCCATATGGGATTTATGTAAGTCTCGTTCCCACCCTGAGAAAGGGTCAGAGATATTACACAATGATCAGCCAGGGGCGATACTGATATTTCGCAACTATTTACTTCAGTAACCAAATTAACTGTCCCAGTCAAATGTGAGTGTATGCTGGACTTCTGACAGTCTTGCAAATATTAGCAAAATAAGTGTTTACTCAGGGTCCATTCTTCGGTTATCGATCAGCGCGTAATCCTCCTTCAAGAATGCTCTTTTACCTCTCTTTCTGGCCTCTTGAACCAATGGCCACAGTTTTGTACGCGCCTCCCGGTCTTCTTTCGAGAAGTCTTCTTTGAAGCGTATGTGCATGTCTTTACACACTCTCACATCCTTCGACTTCTTCCAAACTTCATCCCGCACCGTTCTCATTCCAAACTCAATGATGATCGCTCTCGGTGTGTTACTTGAGGTAGTGACGTCATCTTTTCTTCACAATCGCAGCCGCTCCACAGACATTGGGACAACTCTTGTAAGTACCTCGAGGACGACTTCTCTCGTGGCCTCTCCATCCTTCTCGGGAAGACCAGTCATCCTCAGATTCCACCTTCTTTTGTACTGGTTTGCTCTGCACATGCTTCTCTTAACAGTGTATTTTCTCTCTGAAGGTCCCCGATTTTTCCCTGAATCACGCAGATTTCCTCTCGGTTTTCTTTCGTTGGGGTTGTGTGAGCTTAAATGCGTCTGTTGGAACTTTTCAAAAGTTCAGTCTGCTTGTCCATTTTTTTCAGATCAGAGTTTGCACTGCTTGTAGAATTGCAGCACCAGTGTTCACTTCCTCAATTACACTTCGGTATCTCTGTTTCTTGGGGTTCGGCTCTTTAATTGGCTTATTTTTTTTGTTAATTTTGTGTTCTTTGGACAAGTGTCCATCCGCCTCTATTTCTTCATCGATGTCGATATCATCATATGCCTCATGGAGAGCAACCAGGTTGTAGCTGTGGTCAGACATGGTTACAAAAAAAAAACTATTTTTAACCGGAGCCTGCAAAAGTGCTGCCACTCACTCCGCCATCTTGAAACCCCTTGTACTTCAGCTTTTAGCAAGGGCAAAAGCAAAAATACCGATTGGTTCAGCAGCATTTCCAAGGTGGAAGAGTAATGGCATTAAAAGAGATTGAGTTCGACTCTGACTTAGTGCTTTTTCTTCCTGACAGGTAAATTGATTTATTCACATTATTATACGTAATGTCTTGCTTCGTATTTGAGTAGATAACTACAGGTAGCTCTCAGTGCTGCTAAGCTAACGCTAGCTTGGTTAGGTACTAGTGGTGATTACTCAAGGATAAGATATTGGAGTGATGGTTGCTGGAAATGGGGCCTGTCTAGATTTGATCAAAAATGTATTTTTTAATTAGTGATGGTGCTATTTTTTACATCAGTAATGTATTGACTATACTTTGTTCAGCTGAATGCTACTTTGGTGAATAAAAGTACCAATCTCTTTCCAAAACAGCAAAATCTGTACATTATTCCAATATTTTGGCCGCCAGTGTCAAAACCCGAACCCTAACCCTTTTTTTGTAGATGGCAGTGTTGCTTTTCATTCTTTTCCTATATAGTTTGCTTTTGGTTTTTAAGTTCCGTCTATGTGTATTTTGTTTTTAGAACATTCTATTGTATTGTTGTGTGGGAACCTGCATTCAAGCATTTCCACTTTAAACGTAACTGTTTGCAATATCTTTAATTACGTTGCTTTTTTAGTAATGTATCCCAATATTTATTTGATTTGAATAACATATTTTCTTGTCACCTTGCAACCCAGTTAAATTGGGTTGAGGGTACATGCAAGCATTTTCACGTCGAACTTGTTTACACTACTTTAACAATTGTCTGTCATAACCAATCTGTTTATATGTGCACATTCATTGTGAAATACTGTATTTATTGCACTTAAAAAATAAATGCATTTTACTGGTATATGCTGTGGCTGAATAAACATGGGGGGTCAGAAAAAGAACAGGAGGATGGGGGGGGTTGAAAAAGAAGCGGGGGGTAATGGGAGGGGATACGGGGTAAAAGTTGCAAAATATCCTAATGTCTTTACTGGTGGACAGTCGTTAAAAGTGAAGGTCTGGAATCATTGCTAGTCACGATCTGTCCTCCACGGATATGTTAATACCTCACAGCGGGGGTGGGGGGGTTTGTAACAATGGTAATATGTCCCAATTTCCAGAGGTGGTTTTCCTTAGAAGTACGGAAGAGTAGAAGAATGTCCCATGCTGGAGCTGTTGCCAATCAGGATTCTGACTGTCCTTGACTGTTGATAGTTGCGGTTCCTCTCTGTGAAAAGCCGCGACATAAACCGGCTTTGGAGTGTTGACTAATTAAAGACTAGTTTTAACGACTGGCCTGGAATTGGCAACATTCGTAAGAGGTGTCAAGATAACTAGGACTACAAAACAGGGGTATTTGGTGCAGTGAAAGCAGTGGTCAGATTGAAGGGGTATGTGGGTAATGTCTTTTTATTCTACTATTATTTTGTAGCAGTCAACAAATGAAAGAGAAGAATACTATAACATATGTTTTGTTAAAAAAGTGTCCTCAATTAAACTCTATGGTCTCTGACCAGTTTACTGTCACTTTATTTCCTTTCATTATCTTTATCAATTGACTGTCAGTATTCTGAAACCTGATTCAAAATAATGTATCTGTAATGATTTGTATTTAGTCCTCTATAATGGGCATGCAACACTGATAGGAAATTGTGTTATTTTGCTTTCCTCTATACATATACAGCATTACAAGTACATTACAACATAATGCAGTTACCATTTAACCAGAAGTTCAAATAGAAGAGGGTAGAAAATGTGTATATATATATATAACGTATAATGTATGTTACAAGTGGGATGTATAGATGTACAATGAAGGCAAATTCAAGTAAAAATGGCAATTCTAAATGTGCAATTGAAGCTGCGTGTGCAACTAAAATGCACGGATTGCTCATCCAAGGCTTCTGGATGGGGAAGGTCTTTAGGGGTGGTGACTTTGTTGATTCAGATGTTGATGTCATCCAGAGCGGAAGAAGCATGTTTCAATGTCCGTATGGGAGTCAAGGGTGGGAGTCAAACTGCACATCCGGATGATGCTTTTAATGTTGCAGGAGATTTCAACCACTCAAATCTGAATTTTTTTCCCCAAATTCCGCCAAAATCTCACCTGCCCCACCAGATGAGATAATACACTGGACCACAAACTAGATGTGTACAAACATTACGGAGGCCTACAAAGCCATTCCCCTCCCCCACCTGGGACAGTCTGATCACCTTTCACTATTCCTTTCACTATTTACCCCCTCATTAAACGTGTGAAACCATCAGTGAGGAGAGTCAAAGTGTGGCCAGAAGGGTCAGACTCACTTCTACAGCACCCGTTTCAACACACAGACTGGAGTTTGTTTGCCACTCAAGCCACCCTTGACTCCCATACGGACATTGATACATATGCTTCCTCCGTTCTGGATTTCATCCTTCATATTTGTTTCCACTGCTATTCTGATGAAAAATATTAAAACCAGAAAATGAGGTCCCCACATGTTTTTTTGAAGGGTCCCCACAAGGGAAAATGTGATATCTGGCTCAGGGTTTCAGGATAGAGAGAAACCATTGGAAATCATTGGTTATAGTGTTAGAGTGGGGGTTACTTTGAGGTTTATGGATTACGGGCTACATTTTGAGATAGGGTTAGACGTTGGGGCTTGGTCCAGTTTAGGCATACAATTTACATAATGTTAGGGTTGGATTTAGAGCTAAGAAATAGCAGTGTGAGGTTCCCACAAGAATAGAAATAATAGTTTGTGTGTCTGTATGTGTGTGTGCGTGCGTGTGTCAATGACTGTTAAGGAGTGCACTGTTCCTTTAAGAATCATAGAAACAGGCACAGAGCCTTCACTGTGCACTGTTCCTTTAAGATACAGAAAAAGGCACAGAGCCTTCACCATGCACTGTAACTTTAAGACACATAAAAACAGGCACAGAGCCTTCGCCGGGCACTGTTCCTTTAAGAATCATAGAAACAAGCACAGAGCCTTCACCATGCACTGTTACTTTAAGACACAGAAACAGGCCCAGAGCCTTCACCGCGCACTGTTCCTTTAAGAATCATAGAAACAAGCACAGAGCCTTCACCATGCACTGTTCCTTTAAGACACAGAAACAGGCACAGAGCCTTCACCATGCACTGTTACTTTAAGAACATACCTGTAAATAATCATCAGCTGATCAGAATTACTGGGTAATTAGAAAAAGGACTGTTGCTGGGTGTGTTCTCAATGTGTTGTTGGTTTTTTCCATTTAAGGGGAACACAATGAAGATATCCTTCATGATTTTGGCGGAATCAGTTGATTGAGTACTTAATGATGGTGTATTTTTATGACTGTCCTTTCACCTGAGGGCTTCCCATACCAGAACATGAAGTATTTAAAGTAGCTTGGTGTCCAGAGAACAAAGAAAAAATCTAACAAGTAATGGAAAATCAGGATAATTGGAGCAAAGAACCCTATGGCCAGTCAGGAAAACTAGCTAAGACTCACACTCTTTTCTCCCTCTCTTTCTGTTTTTTTTCACTCAGTGTGATACACACACCGTTATGACCTGTATAGTTTGTCCAGGGGGGTCAAACTGTTCTAGATAAGGACTGTAGTGTATTTGTTGGGAAGTTCTGGGACAACTATGAATCATGATGTAGCAGGTTTTGGATTTAATTGATTTATGATGGGAAATAATGTGTATCCATGTTGGTGGAATTGGTTGTTTGTGGATCAATGTGGGTAATAACTGTGAATGTAGTGAATTGGGTAATAACTGTGAATGTAGTGAATCGGGTAATAACTGTGAATGTGGTGGGGGTTCATACTGATCATATTGGCCTAGAGACTTTGAGACACTTGCTGGCCTCCTACTGTACCTCATGAACATCTTTTCTGACATGTTGGTCTGTTTGTCAGAAATGTTGATGTCATAAAGAGGAAGGAACTGACAGTTCATCTGCTTTTGTACCTTGACTCCTTATTATAAATATCAACTACAGATCTCACTGTTCCAGTCAGTTTCCATTCACTGTCAGTAGGTTGACTAACTTAACAAGACCTCCCCCTTGACTTCACATTGTAAGTACACTTAGTAAAATCATGTTTATTTGAAATCTGTTTTTTCCATTATGTATTTAATCAACTGAGGGCAATGTTTCCTTTTTCTGTTATTTATTATATGCAGCTGTGTTTTGGTTGTCAAATGATGGTCAGTATGTGTAAAGGATCTCAGAGTAGGAGGGCTGATCTATAGTAGGATCCCAGAGGACACACTACAGTTACCTCAAATATCCCAGCTGTCTGGATCCCCAAAATGTAGATATGTCTTGTAATAAACTAACATCTAACAAGGCCTTCTGTTAGGGGATGATGGATGGGTCCAACCCCAACAGTCCCATGATCATTCCTGGTGCTAGGCAACAACATTGATATTTTTAAATTATTTATTGAACCTTACTTTAACCACAACTTCAAAGTTACTCACGTAGGGGTTTGAATGTGGTTAAAGTTGAAATATCAAGTCACCTAAACACATAAATCCTTGTTTAGCATCTGGTTTTGAAGTCAATAGAATGGTAATTTCAGTATGTCTACATTTTTTTGGCACCCCAGACAATTTAATTATAGCTGGTTACTGGCATTATATCATGTGGATAGGAGATGTAATTGGATCTGCTGCTCAGTTTTTAGGGTTTACTAGAACTTGGTTGTCAGTCTGTAGTCTGCACTACAGCTTGGTGGTCAGTCTGTAGTGTGCACTTCAGCTTGGTGGTCAGACTGTAGTCTGCAGTACAGCCTGGTGGTCAGTGGTTATTCTGTAGCCTGGTGGTCAGTCTGTAGTCTGCAATACAGCCTGGTGGTCAGTGTTTATTCTGTAGCCTGGTGGTCAGTCTGTAGTCTGCAGAACAGCCTGGTGGTCAGTGGTTATTCTGTAGCCTAGTGGTCAGTCTTCAAGCTGGGGTAGCTTGAGTTCATTCAAAATCCTACTTATCCTCCTATATTTGGGATTCTGAGAATAAACATCTTTAGTACAGTATGAACATGTTTACTGAACATTAGATCTGCTCAGTAAGTAATTGTTGTTGTTAATAATGAAGATGATGATGGGAATGGTGATAATGATCACTGGTGATGATGAAACTACTTTAACATTATTCAGCATGTCAGATTAAAAAGCAGATGCCAACTGGAATGCAACACATCACACATTAAAAACATACAGAATACAGTGTTCTCAGACCACCATATCTACAATACAATATCAGCCTGGTTAGTTTTCATTGCTGTGGTCCTGAACTCCATCTATAATTTACACTTCAATGTATCAGGTGTATTTATTCACCAGTTATAGAGTGAGTTGTTGTTTATGTTTCTGAGACTACAGGGTCGGAGAAACAACAATGTCCTTGAGATCAACAGAAAGTGTTTTGGTGTCTTTCCTCTGGTCTTTGACAGGTATGTTCTGTTTCATAATATAATTATGTTATAACAGTTATTCTAAGCTTCAGGATGATCTCTTACAGCAGTTTCCATCTGATTCTCTCTATTTTAGTCAAAAACTAAATGTTTCTCTCCCGCAACATAAAATGTTTTATTTTGCCTCATTGCACACTTGCGACTCCTTGTGGGCCCTGTGTATTATGTATGGATCAATATGTGTCACCTATTATTATGTCAATCAATGAATACGTTATGGATTTTTAAAGCTTTAATTGCATTTTTACCAATTTCAGGAATGTGACCCCAAGAGTCACATGGTCATTCCTGGTGATAGGCAACAACATTGACCTTTTTTATATTATTTATTTAACCACAACTTAGAAGTTGACTAGTTAGGACTAGTTAGTTTGAATTTGGGTCAAAGCTGAGGTATCAAGTCACTATTACATATTTACAGCCCCTTAATGTCTAGTTTTGATGTAAATAGGATACTAACATAGGATACTAATAACGATATGTCTATATCTTTTTGCCACCCCAGGCTATTTAATTACAGCTGTTAACTAGCATTATATTGTGTGAATAGGAGATGTAATTGGATCTGCTGCTCAGAACTTGGTGGTCAGTCCTTAGCTTGCAGTATTGCTTGGTGGTCAGTCTACATGCTCTGGTAGCTTTGGTTTACTCAGAATCCAACTTAACCTCGTAGATTTGGGATTGTGAAAATAAAAAGCTTGAGAACAGTGAATGCATGAATATGTTTACTGAACATCCAATCTGATCAGTAAGTGATTGTTTTTTTTGATGATGAAGATGATAATGAGAGTGGTGATGATGAGAGTGGTGTTGTGTCCTTCAAATTATCTCAGTATTATCCAATATGTCAGATTTAAGAGAGACGCCAACTGACATGCAACACATCACACATTAAAAACACACAGAATACTGTACGTTCCGTGTTCTCAGATATACAGCTCCAGGCAAAATTAAGAGACAACTGCACCTTTTTCTTTCCTTTCCAAAAAAGTCGAAAAGGAAGGTTTGAGAGAGGAACAGAAGGGTTAAAATTAAGAAACAGCTGCAAATTGAATGCTTCTGTTCCTCACTCAAAACTTTCCTTTTCAACTTTTTTGGAAAGGAAAGAAAAACGCTGTGCAGTGGTCTGTTAATTATTTCCCGGAGCTGTATATCAACCTGGCTGGTTTTCATTGCTGTGGTCATGTTCACCATCTATAATTTACATTTCAATATATCAGGTGTATTCATTCATAAGTTAGAGAGGGAGCTGTTGTTTATGTTTGTGAGACTACAGGGACGGTGATACAACAATGTCCTTGAGATCAACAGGAAGTGTGTTGGTGGTTTTCCTCTGGTCTTTGACAGGTATGTTCTGTTTCATAATTTAATTGTTACACTAGTGATTCTATACTGCAGGATGATCTCTTCCAGCAGTTTCCATCCAATTCTCCTTAATTTAGTCAAAAATAAAATGTTTTTCTCCCGCAAAACGCAAAAAAAACATTCTGCCTCATTGTACTCTAGCGACTCCTTGTGGCCTCTTTGTAAAATGAATGCTAATAATTAAGTCATTATAACACTGAATCACTTTACTTGTCCCTGATAAATAGATGAAGAGTAATAATCATGTCAACAGAGCATCACTAAATGATCAATCTGTGGTTTCCATGGCAACCAGGCCAGAGATTCAGACATCCAACAGCAAACAGTTTCACCTTTTCAAAAGTGTATCCTGGCAATTTACTGATTAAGAAGGATTACTGTTGAGATATAGTGAACTACTCAACAAAGACAATCATCATATAAAAGACAGGGGAAACTGTGTACCATAATAATATATTTTAAAAAATGTGAAAAAGGAGACACTAGAAGAAAGATTTGGAAATCCTGGCCTAAATGGACAGAACAGGAAGAATTAAAAAATTCAACAAACATTTGAATATGATGTGGGTGTCACAGATTCCTTTCCTACATGGATAATTAAGTTTGTTTGTCAATGTCAGGACTTTTACCACTAGACCACAGGATCTCTTTACATCATTTAAAATTTTGCCAAGTGTCTAAATGCAACTTTTGCCTTCTAAGTTTCTTATTTCTCCAAAATATAACCTGGACATCAGAGAGGTAGTCCAGTGGACAAGACATTCCCCACTAAAGTCTTCATAATTGTCAATGTTGTTATATCATGACACTGACTTTCAAAACACTCACCCCTTCAACAATCTATAGGACAGGACTTCATTCAGCAACATATAGCAGAATTCAATTGAAACACCCATCCAATACTCCAATAGACCAACCAGGGAAACAACTACCTATTTTTACTTGGTTTCATTCTAACTCCATTGTGTTGTCTGTCTGTGTTTCAGTGGTTCTGGGTCAGGGTGACTGGGATGTGACCTACTACCCTCAGAGTATCTGTGTCTTGAAGGGGTCAACTGTGGAGCTGAGCTGCACCTACAAATATCCAAGTGGTCATAAAGTCACATCAACCTTCTGGTTCACTAGAAAAGATGCTGATGGGAATCCTGTGAATCTGTTGGATGACCCAGACTACAGAGGACGTGTGACGTACCGTAGTGATACGAAGAACATCCACAACCTAACAATCACAGACCTGGGAGAGACTGACTCAACTGAGTACAAGTTCAGATTCATAACAGATCAGTCTGGAAGGAAATGGATTGGCCATCCTGGAGTCAGTCTGTCTGTCACAGGTATGTTTGATATGATGTATATTTTCATAAAGATCCAGTCCCACCTTTGGGTCTCCATCCGCGGCCCAGTTGACGGAGCGCATAGTGTACATTTCTATAAATATCCAGAACGGTAATCACTACAATCATTTGGTTTTCTTTCGCTAATATCTAGACACTCTAATGAAGCGATCCGTATATAGTTTGTGTTGCTATGGGTATCACAGCCTGTGTGAGGCAAAAGTACAGTTGCACCAAAACTGGCCACTGTGACGCACATCAAGTAATGGGGAATTCACCTTATCCCATATTTGTAGATCTAATCCTTGTTGCCCAATCACATACGACGCTTGTTAGACCCACGGACGTAATAACTTCCCACAAACGTTATAAACCACAAACGTAATAAAATTCTGCCGCTTTTAATGTAATAATCCCACAAACAAAATAAGATTCCCACAAAAGTAATAACAGTTTCCTACCACAAATGTAATAAACAATTTCCTGCAAACGTAACAATTATTATGTTTGTGGGGATTTATTACGTTTGTGGCAAGGAAAAAAAATTTTGGGTTTGAAAATTGTAATAAATTACAATTTTAATCAAAATTGGACAAATTTTTCAACAGCTGAATCTATTAATAAAATATTAAAAATTAAGATATACATATACTGACCTCTTGTTACAAAAACAATACTTTCTGTGGTTTACTTGTAAATATCCTGTCCAAAAGAATTAAGGGAACACAATGTTCACAATGTCCAAGGCATGGGGGAATCAAAATAACAAACTGAAACAGAACTTCATTATGGTTTCAAAAAAGATTATACTATATCCAAGAAATGTTCTGCGTAGAACACTTTTTTTGTCTTTCCATCACGTTCATTTTCTAAAATAATATCCCAGAAGTCTGTATTTGTTTTTATTGTAGCTGAGAGTGTACTGTATACAATACTTCATGATACCTGTTACAGAAATGATTGTAGGACCCAAAATGGCCAAGTTGCGAAATCCATCCAAATATCGCCCGAGAAGGGGTCTATTAGAGGCTGTTGTAGAGTGCTATATTATAAATACACACTTACCAATAGGGGGCCATGACCAATGTACAGTAATGAAAGCCTACTCTGTCCATAGACGTAGAAGGTGGTGGCCAGTCAGGCCTCAAGGCAGGAGAGAAGTGTTTTATCGTGTTCCTATTAAATAAGTTTAAGAGTAGTTCTGTGTCAGTCCAGTTATTAGTTAATTATATCCAAGATACTACAGAGGATATGTAACATATGACTATATTCCACTATTGTGTTCTAATAAGTTAGCGACAAAATGTTATAGTACGTTGTTTATTCTCCAGGTCTTCAGGTGGAGGTGACTAGTGGAGATCTGACGACACTGACCTGTAGAACCACCTGTCCTCTGACTGGTAAACCCACCTACATCTGGTACAAGAACGAACAACAGATAGATGAGAGCTCCTCCCCCCAGTACAAAGACTCAGTCTACAGTAACTATAGAGACATTTACTCCTGTTCTGTTAAAGGTTCCAGTACTCTACATATATCTATAACATTATAATAGGTACCAGTACTCTACATATATCTATAACATTATTCTACTTACCAGTACTCTACATATACAGTATCTCACAAAAGTGAGTACATCCCTCACATTTTTGCAAATAGTTGATTATATCATTTCATGTGACAACACTGAAGAAATGACACTTTGCTACAATGTAAAGTAGTGAGTGTACAGCTTGTATAACAGTGTAAATTTGCTGTCCCCTCAAAATAACTCAACACACAGCCATTAATGTCTAAACCGCTGGCATCAAAAGTGAGTACACCCCTAAGTGAAAATGTCCAATTTGGGCCCAATTAGCCAGTTTCCCTCCCTGGTGTCATGTGACTTGTTAGTGTTACAAGGTCTCAGGTGTGAATGGGGAGCAGGTGTGTTAAATTTGGTCTGTAATGTAAGTAGATACGTCTTTAATGTAAGTAGATACTACTACAGAAAGCATCCTAGTTAACAGAAAAAAGTTCTAAACACTAAATGAAAAACATAAGTGCAATATTTTGTTTAAAAATCCAAAATATGTGTTATTAATAATTATCCATTGATTGAAACATGTTAATGCTTATCAGAAAATGAAGTGTATGAAAAATATCAGACTACAATTCACATAATATTGTACTATTATAAATGTTCAGTCTGAAACCTGATAGAGATCAATAATAACCAACCTCATTCAGACTGCTAAGAATCAGGGTCCCTCATTTGTGTTTCCACTGCCTTTCTGCCGAACAATATTAAAACCATATAATGAGGTCTCCACATGTTTTTTTGAAAGATCCCCACTAGAGGAAATGTGATATCTGGATCAGGGGTTTAGGGTAGGGAGAAACATGCATCATTGGGTATATTGATATACTAATATGTCCTCATGTTGTTCTCTCCTCCAATCAGACAGACTCCAGTTCTGTGTATGACAACGTATCAGACATGGTCATGACCTCTACTGCAGCACAGACAGCAGACACAGACAACCAGGGTGACCTTCACTATGCCAGCGTCCACTTCTCCTTCTCCTGGACTCAGGAAGTACCTCTGTATTCCACCCCCCAGAAACAGGAAGAGGAAGTCCAGTATGTCGATGTGAAATTCAACTCTCTCAGCGCTGCTCAACTCTCTCAATACCCGGTGGGTACATTCTGTCATTACATCAACAGTCAACAGGAGGGGATGTTCAAATTCAAGTTCAAAGTTGATCTTTCAAACACAATGAATAACACAGCATCATCCTGCCCAATGAAACTCTTGTAACATGGCACACAACATCTATGTCTTAAGATTTAAGAAATACATAAAGCAAAAAATATAGCAATAATATACATAGCAATGTAAACTAGCAGCAATTTTAAAAAGAGTAGGATGGAGAATATGAACAGTGTGGGTAGAAGTATTGAATATTATAGATACATATGAGTGTAATATGCTTATGAATGCAACATGCAAAGGAATATTCTAATGCCCATTAAATATACCTGAAAGGACATCAGAGCATCTGGAACGTTCATTCGTGATCAGAATGATCATGGATCAGCGTTGCTGGTCTCCAAGTTTCTATTCCATTGAAAAATGTTCTTCCTTCTCATTTTATATATATTATACGTATTATATACGTATAATATAAGTATCATATATTATTTGTATTTTCCTTTCTCTCTCAAGCAAATACAGTCTGAGTGTCCAAGGTGAATATCAAAGACGAAATAGGTAACTTGCTTTCTAGCTAGTGAACACTAACTTTCGTTTACGGTGTATACACTTGCCCTTCCCTAACAAAGGCATGGATTGATACAATTATGAAGAAAACTGACCGGTAAACACAGGAAGTACCCGTTTATTGGAATTGAGAATTATATCGCAAAAATTAAAACTTTTTTCGAGGAATACAACATTGTCATGTTCTTTGAGGTAAACAACACCACTTGTCTTACTTTGGAGTGTTTTAGAGTAGTTTTCCACTTGCAATACAGCTTTGCGATCTGGGTACATACGGTTTCCATTCATGAATTTGTACGATGCTAATAACGATAATTACTGACTTAGACAGAGCTGAATAATGGATTGTTTAAAAAAATGACTCTATGTGCCTGAAGGACCTCCTCGGGGTAAGGGGACTGCCACAGAAATATAATTTTTGGACAAACTATCCCTTTAACACCTCCCTTTGCCATTGGATCCTGGACTTCCTGACAGGCAGACCCCAGATGGTGAGAATGGGCAACCTCACTTCCTCTGCACTGACCCAGAGCACTGGAGCCCCCCAGGGCTGCCTACTCAGTCCCCTCCTGTACTCCCTGTTCACGCATGACTGCATGTCCACACACAGCTCCAACATCATCCTTAAGTTTGCGGACGACAAAACCACCCTGGGTTTCACCTCCAACAAGGATGAGACTGCCTACAGAGAGGAGGTAAGGAACTTGGCTACATGGTGCCAGGACAACAACCTCTCTCAACGTCTGTAAGACTAAAGAGATGATCGTGGGCTTCAGGAAGTGGCGGGGGGGGTCACGCCCCCATAACATCGATGGAGCGAGTAGAGAGAGTCTACGAATTCAAGGTCTTCGGTGTGTTCATCAAAGACGACCTCACCTGGTCCAGGCAAGTGACCTCGGCAGTGAAAACTGTCCAGCTGCAACTATACCTCCTGAGGAGACTCAAGAAGAGACTTGGCATGCCTGCAAAACCTCTCACCAACTTCTACAGGTGCACTACTGAGAGCATCCTCACAGGCTGCATTACTGCCTGATACGGCAGCTGCTCCACTGCTGATCTCAAGTCCCTCCAGAGGGCGGTGAAGTCCACGGCGCACATCATCGGCTGCCACCTCCCCTCCATGCAAGGCATCTACCATACACAATGCCTGAGGAAAGAACGGAACATCAAAGACTACAGCCACCCAGGCTATGGTCTGTTCACACTGCTGCCATCTTGTGGACGCTACCGGAGCATCGGGGCACGCACTTCCAGACTCGAGAACAGTTTTTTTTTTTTCCCTCAGGCCATAAGGCTCCTCAACCAGCAACACTGATCTATGATCATATTGATCACACATGAACATTCCAGATGCTCTGATGTCTTTCTTTGTACATTAAAGGTACATTTGAATGTGCTTTGTATGTACCATTCACAGGCATATTACACTTATATTAAATTGTTAATATTTAATACTTCTACCCATATTGTTCATACTCTCCATTCTACACTCTTTATATTGCTGCCAATTTACATTGTTATGTATATTTTTGCTATGTTTTTGCTTTATATATTTCTTCAATCTTACTGCGTAGATGTCGTGTGCCATGTCACAGAATAATTTAAATATTCAGAATGACACTGTGTTATTCAGTGAATTTGATGAATAAAAAGACTTTGACTTTGACTAAGAGCCGGGAACAGCTTATATACAAAATAGGTCTAGTGGGAGGGGATTTACTAAGTAACTGTCATCTGTCTAAATCATTTTGATGAAGGCAACATTGTTTTCTACTTAATATCCACTGTTTATCAGTGTATTAACAGACCCTGGTCTATTTTGTACATGTGACTAAGTTACAGAGGTGTAATCCATGTGTTAGGAGACAAGCTTTCTCAAACAAGTTCACTGCTTATCCTTTACATCTGTTACTGAATGTAGTTTGTACACTTGTCAGAGAGACACATACGAGACACATATGGGGGCAGGTGTAGTGGGAGGTTGGTTGTTTAATTTTGCAGATTGAGCCAATGACTATCAAGCCACCAATATCTGTCAGTTTTCATATTGGCTAACAAAGGCCATGTCTGGAGCAACAGTCCACCAGACCTTCCAAATTTGGGCCAAAGAGTCTGAGAAGGAGAAGATCAAAACAGAAGCACGTCTACCTTACATGTGTTGACCCTTGTTAGTTACTGACTAGAAAAGATTGGTGAAGAAAAAACCCTGAATGGTTTGGTGGGGATGTTTAAGAGGATATCTTGTGGTGATCTTGTATTCTCCTTAATGTGTTGGGAGTGGTGCAATGAGACATGGCTGTAGAAAAATGTGTAGAAGGGTGAAAAGGTGTTCAGAAATGTGTCAACCACAGAACTCACATTTCCTGAAGTCTACTTCTTGTGTCAGCAGCACTGCCACTAGGTGTTGTCGGTTTATGATGCAAACACTCAGCATCACCTTCCTATTTCCATTAGACATCCTGTATCAAAGTTATTTATGTACCTTGTTTACACTTCTTCAGTGGTTCATCTGATGTATTTTTATTAGTTCATCTGATGCATTTTTATTAGTTCAACTGATATATTTTTACTAGTATAATATTGTATTGTGTATTTTTTACATTTGATGTTTCTTATGCTGGTATTGGCACAACAGGATGTTAACCCTTGTGTTATGTTAACAGGATGTTAACCCTTGTGTTATGTTAACAGAATGTTGACCCTTGTGTTATGTTAACAGTATGTTAATCCTTGTGTTATGTTAACATTATGTTAACCCTTGTGTTATGTTAACAGTATGTTAATCCTTGTGTTATGTTAACAATATGTTAACCCTTGTGTTGTGTTAACATTTTGGTTACACTCATTATGTTACATGGTCAAATTGACCCAGGATGTTAAATCACAACCCAATAATTACTTTTGATATTTTAGCACCCCAAAAATGTGTTTGACATCCATAACCAACTCAGTACTCATATAAATAATAACATTTACTATTTTTTTATGTATTCCATTTAGACCTTATTAATCTTTAGACCACATTAACAAAATGTATGTATATTTGCTATGATGGACAAAAGTATCCAACACTTTTTAACGTTTTAGACAATGTTCTGCTTACCCAAATGTCTAGATATTATGATCAACATGTTCGGGTCAAAACATGTTACACACAAATCCAAAGTTATGGAATCAGATGGAGCAGGACTGGTCATCTCTGTACAATACACCATGATGTTCTCAGAGTCTAGGTTTCAGGGAAGACTCTCACACCACATGCTGTTTGTCTCTCACATGATGTACTGGTTTTGTGTCACAGTTATCGAAGCAAACTACTCTGGAGAATATACGAAAGTGACATGGTTGCATGCAATACATCTCAACCTGTCTCTGTGTCCCTCAAACTAGCCGCTGATTCATATATGGACTTGTAGTCTGTAAAGTAAAATATTGACAGGATCCTTTTCAAGCCCTGTAAGTAATGTAACCATGTGAAAGTTATGAACACAACTACCTGGCCCCTCCCACACAGTACACAACAAAGCCTTTCCCGTGAGAAACGTTCAGTTCCAAAAATAACAAATATAATAATAGCTTGTGTTTGTGAAAGGTGAGGGGTGATGTAACATGTAGTATGTGTGATGTTAGACATTACAAAGGGTCTCAGTGGGTGAAATGTCACTGTGAAATGTGAGGGTGAAATGTCACAAACACTGACCATAGCAGGCTGTGTGTGTGTGTGTGTGTGTGTGTGTGTGTGTGTGTGTGTGTGTGTGTGTGTGTGTGTGTGTGTGTGTGTGTGTGTGTGTGTGTGTG
>JACXGI010002746.1:11688-38150 GCA_016801175.1 Esox masquinongy | reverse complement strand
TTATCAGGTTTCATGCAGGTAAAAAGACTACATTTTATTTCAGACAAATCACTGTCTTAAAATGGGTCAATTAGACCATAATGTAACTTAAGGGTTAAAAAGAAAGAAAAACTATTCAAGCCTGGTTCAGCTGGCATGTGGGTGGAAGTGACTGTGGTGAGCCAGGGAGGGGGCTTGAAGAGAAGCTATTTATGGACCAAGGTTAGATACCTAGTAACCAGTAGACATGTTTTGGGTAATTACCATGTGTAACACAAATATTGACAAGCATTATAATGATGCCATATTGTCGATCTCCCACATTCTAGCGTGTTCAGGGTCAGTTCTGCAGCAGAGTGACTTACACCAAGTGGAGAATTTGTGTCTTGATGGGGTCATCAGGGGACATATCCTGTACTGATGTTGGTTAATGTACAGGTGGAGATGACTCCTGCTACAGTGACTGAGGGACAGAATGTAACATTGACCTGTATCACATCCTGTCCTCTGACTGACAACACCACATATCTGGTACAAGAAGACTGTAACCTCTGCAAAAGCATCAGGACAGAGTTACAGCATCAATAACATCAGATCTGAGGACAGTGGAGAATATTACTGTGACAATAAGAATGAAATAGCATCTAGGAATTCTGCAGCTCTGACAACAGATAATGTTCTTCAGAACTTAAAATTACAATTAAATACAAAATTACGTATTTAAAGATTATTCAAGTCATTATACTTTGTGTCATTACACTTGAGTTCATGGATATAAATTATGTTTATAATTATCACTTGGGGGAGCATTAATGTGTCTATATTACATGTCCTCTCCTATATCAACTTCCCCGCGACCCCCAAGGAAGAGGGTTTTTGTGTGTTTGTGTTGTGTGTGTTTTGTTGGTTTGCCTATCCATGTTTTTAAGTTAATGTTGTGTTAAGAGTTTATTCAGTGTGAACCCCTCTGTGACAAAGACACAACACTAAACCTTCTGATTATGAGAACAACACTGTAACTTTTATGTTAGGGTTGATTTTAGGTTTGGGCTATAAATCAGGGTCCCTCATTTCTGTGTCCACCGCCTTGAGGTCCCCACAAGAATGGTTATAAGCAAATGTGTGTGTTTGTGTGTATAAATTAGGACACAGTTGAAGACCCATACAGAATAACAGTATATCAGTGCCGTTAAGTTACAGATGAAGCGACTGCAGTAATGTACACCTACTTCATAAATACAAAGCTATTAGACAATTTGTTCCACATTTGCTTTTTAAATGTAATATCTTCTCTTTTCTGACATGATGGTCTGTTTGTCATAAACGTTGATGTCATAAAGAGGAAGGAACTGACAGTTCATCTGCTATTTTTACCTTGACTCCTTATTATAAATATCAACTACAGATCTCACAGTTCCAGTCCGTTTCCACTCATTGATATTTAGTTGACTCACTTAACAAGACCTCCCCCTTCACTTCCCCCTGTAAGTACTCTTTGTGATTTCTTGTTTATTTGAATTGATTGTGAAGTTAATTGATGGGAATACTTTTTCTGTTATTTATTCCTTTCATCTGTGTTTTGGTTGTCACATGATGGTCAGTATGTGTAAAGGATCTCAGAGTAGGAGGGCTGATCTATAGTAGGATCCCAGAGGACACACTACAGTTACCTCAAATATCCCATCTGTCTGGATCCCCATAATGTAGATCTGTCTTGTAATAAACTAAAATCTAACCAGGCCTTCTGTTAGGGGATGATAGATGTGTCCGACCCCAAGAGTCACATGTTCATTCCCGGTGATAGGCAACAACATTGACCTTTTTATATTATTTACCGAACATTACTTTTACCACAACTTCAAAGCTAACCATGTAGGGGTTTGAATGTGATTCAAGTTGAGGTATCAAGTCATCTTAACACATTTATCCCCCTTAGTGTCTGGTTATGCAGTAAATAGAAAACATTGGATACTTATTTCTTTAGTCTGCACTACACCTTGGTGGTCAGTCTATAGTCCGCAGTAGAGCTTGGTGGTCAGTCTGTAGTCTGCAGTAAAGCCTGGTGGTCAGTCTGTAGTCTGCAGTACAGCTTGGTGGTCAGTCTGTAGTCTGCAGTACAGCTTGGTGGTCAGTCTGTAGTCTGCAGTAAAGCCTGGTGGTCAGTCTGTAGTCTGCAGTAAGACCTGGTGGTCAGTCTTCATGCTGGGGTAATTTTTCTTTATTTGGAATGCAACATGTCCTCCTATATTTGGGATTCTGAGTATAAACAGCTTTAGAAGAGTAAACATATGAATACGTTTACTGAAGATCTGATCTGATCAGTATGTGATTGTTGTTATTGCTAATGATGATGACGATGATGATGAAGGGAATGGTGATGATGATCACTTTGTTGTATCCTTCAAATTATTTTAACATTATTCAGCATGTCAGATTTGAAATACAGATGCCAATTGACATGCAACACATCACACATTAAAAACATACAGAATACATACAGAGTTCTCAGACCACCATATCTACAATACAATATCAGCCTGGTTAGTTTTCATTGCTGTGGTCCTGAACTCCATGTACAATTTGCACTTCAATGTATCAGATGAATTTATTCACCAGTTATAGAGGGAGTTGTTGTTTATGTATCTAAGACTACAGGGACGGTGATACAACAATGTCCTTGAGATCAACAGGAAGTGTGTTGGTGGTTTTCCTCTGGTCTTTGACAGGTATGTTCTGTTTCTTTTTTTTCTTTTTTACTTGATAACAGTGATTCTAAGCTGCAGGATGATCTCTTACAGCAGTTTCCATCTGATTCTCTCTATTTTAGTCAAAAACAATATGCATTTTTGTCCTGCAATATAAAGTGTTTTTCATTTTACTCTAGCCACTACTTGTTTTCTCTTTGTATTATGTATAGATGTTAGAAAGTCATTATGACATTGAATCACTGTACATGTCCGTGATAAATAGATGTAGAATAATAATCATGTAAACAGAGCATCACAAAATAATCAATCTGCGGTTTCTCCAGCAACCAGGCCAGAGATTCTGAAGTCCACCTGCAAACTGTTTCACCTTTTAAAAAGTGTATCCTGGTAATTCACTGATTAAGAAGGGTTACTGTTGAGATATAGTGAACACTGTTCTTATCAGTTTCTGCATACAACTCGTAACTGGCTGTCTTATCAACTCTGGGTCTTTTAATAATTTAAAGAAACTACTTTTGATTTGCTTTCCATAAAACAAACAAAAAAGTTATAAAACAAATCACTGATAAACATCAAATAGGGTTAAGTCTGTACATAACTAGAAATTCACTTTTACTGCAAGCACATCCTACAATATGCTAATCAAAAGTTTGTTCATTTGTTTAATGAGTAAAGAAAACATTTCCTGGAAAGGCTTGTGTAAAGACAAATTCACCAGATTAATCCATGAGGAAAGGGAAGCTTGAAACCAACTTCATATTCAAATGTTGCGCAATTGTAATATTTTTTCAGTTCTTTCTGTTTTTAACCATCTAGGCCATGGTCTCCAACTTTTCTTCTACAGTGTCTCGTTCACATTTGTGAAATCTATTTTTTATTCATCAAGTCTTTATTAAACACACCACTAGTAT
Source organism: Esox masquinongy (assembly GCA_016801175.1). Classification (NCBI taxonomy): domain Eukaryota; kingdom Metazoa; phylum Chordata; class Actinopteri; order Esociformes; family Esocidae; genus Esox; species Esox masquinongy. The sequence continues at coordinate 34,552 of JACXGI010002746.1, read as the reverse complement.
GATGGTGTATGGTTCAAGTAACTGCCAAAGAAAAAGGCAAAAGCTATGTTTACTTTTCTTCATACATTTCAAAATCAGATGCTGCATTTAATATTTATTTTATTATGTAATACCAGGTTTTTTACCCTCCAGACAGAAGTAAAAAAAGCTCACTCTTCTTTTTAGAAAAATGTAACTTATTTGCAATTCCAAGATATTACTGTAGACATTTTAAAATCATTTAAATCATTAATGTTCCCCTGTCTTTTATATTACAATAAAAGACTAAGACTAAGAGTTGATAAGACAGCCAGTTACTAGTTGTATGCAGAACCATATGTTTATTTGTGTTTACTGAAACATCCACTTCTTAAAAGGTCTGTGTTTTGTTTAGGCTTACACAACCTCATGATTTTTAGAAGAAAACATCAAATACCGTCAAGGGGTGTAAAAAAAAGATTAATAACCATGTACGTTATTGGCGGCAAAACCATGAAACAGTTTCCAAATCTGGATTATAGATGTCAAATTGGTTTGGAAATCACACTTCTTTAAATGTGTAATTCATTATTCTTTCATTAATTCATTTAGAGATAAATAAGGACTACATCTATCCTAAAATAAAAAAGAAGAATCACTTTTAGAAACAACAAGATATTATTTGTGGACAAACACCATTAATATCCTTTAATATTGGAACCACCTTGGCAAAGCCACTACCCCCCTCCAAATGGGATATTAGGTGATGTACCTGTCTGTGGAGCTGAAGGTGACCAGTTCAAGACTGTCCAAACAAACTAAATACAATATGTCTGTAGATGGACAGTATTTCCATAATTAGCAGTGAGTGAATTGACATTAGCTCACATTTCATTATCAATCGTAAATTTACATAAAAAAGCATAAAATGTATTATCAAATAGAGTTCACCAGAGAGGTTAAACATATCTGCCACCATTTCACATACAGACTTATTTCCATGTAGTGAACAACCATGCATATTAAAATGGTGAAATCATGTAAGCTGAGGAAAAGTAAGAGGGGAACTGGGGTCTAAATTTTAAGTTTGTCAATGACAGGACCCCAGGATCTGTGAACATAATTTAAAATGTTGTCACTTATCTAAAAGCAACTTTTGCCTTCTCACTTTCTTTTTATCTCCAAAATATCACGTGGACATCAGAGTGGTACTCTATATTATTGCCAATGTCGTCATATCATGGCACTGACTGTCAAAACACCCAGCCCTTCAACAATCTATAGGATAGCACATTAAAAAAACACACACCCCTTCAAAAATATCTAACAGAATTCCATTGAAACACCCATCTAATACTCCAGTAGACCAACCAGGGAAGCTGCTAACAATTTTTACTTGGTTTCATTTTAACTCCATTTTGTTGTCTGACTGTGTTTCAGTGGTATTGGGTCAGGGTGACTGGGGTGTGACCTACTCCACTCAGAGTATCTGTGTCTTGAAGGGGTCAACAGTGGAGCTGAGCTGCACCTACAAGTATCCAAGTGGTCATAAAGTCACATCAACCTTCTGGTTCGCTAGAAAAGATGCTGATGAGAATTATGTGAATCTGTTGGATGACCCAGACTACAGAGGTCGAGTGACGTACCGTAACAATAGAAATAACCACACCCTGATGATCACAGACCTGAGAGAGAGTGACTCAGCTGAGTACTGGTTCCGATTTATAACAGATCATCCCGGAGGGGACTTGACTGGCAAAACTGGAGTCACTCTGACTTTTACAGGTATATTTGATATGATGTACATTTCTATTAATTAAGATTGTGGTGGAAATGTAGGTTCACCAAGAGAAACTCTGAGGCAGTCAAGACAGAGTTTCATTATACAACAGCAGTTTTATTGAGTACTTGCAAGCAGAGTGACAGTGAAAAATCTCTAAAGTGCAGATCTGGAGCAGTGGCATGTCTAGGATTTTAGACATGGGGTGGCAAAGGGGAGGCAAGAGCACAATATGGGGTGGCACAATATAACTTATAAATAAGACAAAGTTCCATTTGCAGAAGATCTTAGTCGTAATTTTGTAACAATATCAATAGACAAATAATGATATTATTGTACTTCATATGAGCTCTATAGTTTGTAATACTTGTGAAATTTTTCACAATACCTAGAACAAAAATTATTCAGAAATAATGATAACTTAACATTAGCCAAATATGACTAATTAATCCTACATGAAATGTCATAGGAGGTGATTCAAAATACACTGAACAAAATGATAAACGCAACACTTTTATTTTTGCCCCCATTCATCATGAGCTGAACTCATGATGAATGGGTGGCTATACACAGTATTAAGAACTAAGGGTATGCAGACTTTTGAACAGGGGTCAGTTTTTTCTTTGTTGCCATGTTTTGTTTTATGACAGTGCCATTCTGTAATAAAATTAAGGTGAATATGACTCCCATAAGAAATAAAAGAAATGTGTTTTGCCTGCTCACTCATGTTTTCTTTACAAATGGTACACATATTACCAATTCTCCAAGGGTATGCAAACTTTTGAGCACAACTGTAGGTAATTGTATCTTGGCCACTTTATTTTCTTGCTTTGTCTTTTTGAATAATGCAAGACCGTTTAGCAAATTTTTTATATACAAATTATTTAATATGAAAATATGTGTATATGTACAAATTAATTGTCTATTGTTTTGTGATTATTGTTTAAATAATGTTTGAATTTACAAAGTAGATACATTTTATACTGGATGTCTCATACACTGAACAAAATTATAAACGCAACACTTTTGTTTTTGCCCCCATTCATCATGAGCTGAACTCAAAGATCTAAGACTTTCTCTATGTACACAAAAGACCTATTTCTCTCAAATATTGTTCACAAATCTGTCTAAATCTGTGTTAGTGAGGACAGGTAACGTGTAACTGTAATGGATTACATTTAAAAAGTAACCTACCCAACGCTGGTGGCAAGGCTCATTTCAAGGGTGGGAGTTGCCACCCCACGCCACCCATGTGGCCACGCCCCTGCTCAGAAGACCATTCTCATATTCAGCTATTAGGGCATGATGAAAATAAATATTTCATAACAGTCACACTTCGGCAAGACAATATTTATCCAGTTTAAGCTGGTTCTTCTTCTAACATCTTCTTTGTCCACCCAGTGGTTACTGGGCGTACAACTGCTGGCCGCAAAATACTTTGTTTCACTTAACCAAAACAACATGTACTGCCCCTCATCATGGACATGAGATTGGACCAACACGTGTGATGTAATCTTAGAAGGACTTGCTTTTATTAGACATGATGACATCATGCAGCAAACAAGCAAAAAGACAATCATTATGACATCATCTAGTCACATGATTGGGAAGTAATGTGAGTAGGGGAACGTAGTGTTCCCTCCTATGTACAAATGTGTCCAATATCATTTACTAGTTTTACAGACTGGGTTAGTCATGACATGACAAACATTATCATCTGGGGGGGAAATTATCCAGGAGGGAAGAAATGTGTTTTCAATAACAGTAATAATGTCCATAACAAGATCCAGTCCAGTTAGTAGAAAAAGTTGTAGGATATGTAACATAGGATTATGTTGTACTATTGTGTTCTAATGATACATTACAACATGTTGTAGAGTTACAGTATGTTGTTTATTAAACAGGTCTTCAGGTGGAGGTGACTGGTGGAGATAAGAAGACACTGACCTGTATCACATCCTGTCCTCTGTCTGGTAACCCCACCTACATCTGGTACAAGAACGGACAACAGATAGATGAGAGCTCCTCCCCCCAGTACAAAGACCCAGTCAACAGTAACTATAGAGACAGTTACTCCTGTTCTGTTAAAGGTCATGAGGATCTCCTCTCTCCTACAGTGTGTGAGTGTTGATTTAATACTGGAACACTGAGTCAGATACAGGAGAGTAAAATACAGGGGAGGGAGCTACAGGGGAGGGTGCTACAGGGGAGTCAGGTACAGGGGTGTCAGATACAGGGGAGTCAGATACAGGAGAGGGAGGTACAAGGGAGTCAGGTACAGGGGAGGGAGCTACAGGGGAGTCAGATACAGGAAAGTCAGAGTCAGGGCAGTCAAATACAGGGGGGTCAGACACAGGGGAGTCAGATACAGGCATCAAGGAATTTATTAACCAGGGAAACAACACCGATCAAAAAGAAAAACTGACATGAAAACAAAGGAAATAAATAAACAAGGTGACACACATCAGGACAGGTAAGACTACTACAACTAGACAACAGATAAACACAAAACCAAAACTACAAACAATCCTGCTCATTGACCTGACAAAGGGACACATTAAATAGACCTCCTGATGGGAAATGGAAAACACCTGGACTCAATAACACGCAAGCTCCATTCAAGTCCAGGGGTGTAGAGTGACTGTTGATGAGGGTTGTGAGGGGTGTTACAAAGACCCCTGGTGGACCAAGTAGACTGGAGACTCTGACCGTCTCGGGTGTAGAAGGTCTGGAGGGAGACACTGATAGTGTAGGTGGGGGTGACGTAGGTGTGGTTATGACCAATATATTGTGTTAACATGGTATAACCTCTGTGTGTTGGTTTCATAATATATTTTGAAGACTTAAGAATTTATAGAAATAACTAAGACAATGTCCTCTTATGTCACTGTGTTTCAGGTGTTCAGGGTCAGGACTGCAGCAGAGTGACTTACACCAAGAGGAGAATCTGTGTCTTGAAGGGGTCATCAGTGGACATATCATGTACTTATGTTGGTCATTATTCTGTCACATCATCACTGTGGTTTAGTCCTAAACAGAGTGGTAGATGGAGGGATAAGTTGATCCCTGAGGACCTAACCACAGACCCAGGGTATGCAGGACGGGTGGAGAGTTGGACAGATGCAAGTTCCTCCACGCTGAGACTCACCGATCTGAGAGAGGAGGACTCAGCTGAGTATCGCTTCACCTTTAAAACAAAAAAATTTGAATGGGGTCGTAGTCTCCCTGGAACAACTCTGACTTTCCCAGGTAAAACCGAACTTATAGTGTATTATACAAATATTTATCATGATGAGTTGCTGGGGAAAATGTTACCAGTGTTAAAATATTATTTCAGGTCTTCAGGTTGAAATAACTGCAGGAGTCCCTTTAACACTGACCTGTAGAACCATCTGTCCTCTGACTGGTAACCCCACCTACATCTGGTACAAGAACGGACAACATCTAGATGAGAGCTCCTCCCCCCAGTACCATGACTCAGTCTACAGCAACTATGTAGACAGTTACTCCTGTTCTGTTAAAGGTCATGAGGATCTCCACTCTCCTACAGTATGTGAGTGTTTATTTAATTCACTGTATAACCTTTGTGTTGGTTTAATTATGTGTTTTAATATCAGTAATATATGCATTAATAGATGTAACTAAGACAATAGCCTCTTTTTATGTCACTGTGTTTCAGGTGTTCAGGGTCAGGACTGCAGCAGAGTGACTTACACCAAGAGGAGAATCTGTGTCTTGAAGGGGTCATCAGTGGACATATCATGTACTTATGTTGGTCATTATTCTGTCACATCATCACTGTGGTTTAGTCCTAAACAGAGTGGTAGGTGGAGGGATAAGTTGATCCCTGAGGACCTAACCACAGACCCAGGGTATGCAGGTCGGGTGGAGTATCCTGACCAAGAGAGTAGAAGAAACAAAGGTGCCTTCACCCTGAGAATCACAGATCTGAGAGAGGAGGACTCAGCTGAGTATCGCTTCACTTTTAAAACATCATATTTTGAATGGGGTCATAGTCTCCCTGGAACAACTCTAACTATCACAGGTAACACTGAACACATGATTAATGTAAACTCATTGATTTATATTTGCTGGGTGGTTTCTTTCATTTAGTCTAGAAAAATAAATTCTGTGTTCAGATGTACAGGTGAAGATGAGTCCTGCTACAGTGACTGAGGGACAGAATGTAACACTGACCTGTATCACATCCTGTCCTCTGACTGACAACCCCAACTACATCTGGTACAAGAAGACTGTAACCTCACCAAAAGCATCAGGACAGAGTTACAGCATCACCAATATCAGATCTGAGGACAGTGGAGAATATTACTGTGAGGTCAGGAATGGAAGAGGATCTAAGAACTCTTCAGCTCTGATGATCACTGTTGCAGGTAACATTTAATCTTCAATGCTTCAATACAAAATGACATGTTTCAAGATAATCTAATCTTTATATTTTGTCTAATTACACTTTAGTTTATACATGTATGGGTTGTCCTGTGTAATCCCTTACAAAGTAGTTCATTCATATTCTGTACTACTGACCGTATATTCATTAACTTATTGTTTATTACAACATGTCATGTATTCATATCATCCACATTGTATTTTAGGGAACCAGACATCAGTTCTTACTGCATCTGTAGGAATCACAGTGGTTGTTCTGGTTCTCATCTTCTGTCTCTCTGGATTCATCTGGTTCCGGTGAGAAGACAGTTTTTAAGACCAAATTTCACTTTTTGCGCTAAGATGCGATGGTTACTGAATTGATGAATTAATTAATTGTGTGCAAAGAAGGAAGAAGGTCTCCAAATCCATCTTCTCTGACAAAAGAAACACCATAGACACAGAAGACAATGGACAGGTCAGAAGGCTTGATGGAGAAACATTTCCTGATATCATGGGTGATGTTTAATTGCACATTCTCTCACTTCTCTCTCTCTCTTTAATCCCCCCCCCACCCCAGATTGTCTATTCTAATATTAACAGTGACATGTATTCATCTCTAAATATGAAGACCAGTTCATCTGACTATGAAACCATGGCAGTAAGTATTGTGCTGTTTCCTCCCCTATATCAACACTGGACCTCCAAGGGAGAGGGTTTGTGTGTGTGAGTTTTGTTTGTTTGTTTACCTTTCCACATGTGATCAAGTGTGTGTTGTGTTAAATGTTTATTCAGTGTTTCTACTTTCAGAGTGTGAAACACTACTGTGACAGACACCAAGATACGCATTGAGCCTTCAGATCATGGGAACTGAAGAGAATCACCACAGAACCTGGATTGAAGAGAACCACCACAGAACGTGGATTGAAGAAAACCACCGCAGAACCTGGACTGTAGAGAACCACCACAGAACTGGCATCATATTCAAAACTAGTTTTAACATTTCTATTCTGTTTCTATAATTATTTTACCCTATATTATGCTATAAGATATATTACATATTTATAAGTGACTAGTAGGAATAATATTGACTATTCCTTTAGTTGTCTTTGTTGTTGTTTTTGATGGTTTTGGACCAATTGGTTGAATTAACTATTTAATATTATTCATAGATCAATTAATCAGATGTTCACAAACACGATTGGTGTGAGTGAGGAAGACATCCCTGTATCATCTTGGTTCCTGACATAGAGTTTAAGAGAGGGACCTTTCTTGCAACTGTACCACAATGTCTTCTAAGACAGCATAACTGATCTCCATTTTATAGCAGTGGTCAAATTAAAAGGGGTATGTGGATAATATCTTTCTTCGTCTACTACTTTTTGTAGCAGTAAACAAATGAAAGAGGTAAATACCATGACATAGGTTTTGTTTCAAGAGTGTCCTCAATCAAATTCTGTGGTCCCTGATTAGTTTAAAACTGCCACTTTATTTCATTACACTAAATTAATTAGTCATTAAATTGACTCAGCATTCTGGAACCTAAATCAAAATATCTATCTGTAATGATTTGTATTTAGTCCTTTTGTTACATAGTCCTTGTTTTTTTCACATAACATATTCACATATGTTATGCGAAAATTTTAAATTAAGAGTAAATGAGCATTTTAAATTAAGAGTAAATGTTTGAGTGATTGAGGCTTTATAAGATGTGTGTTTTAGGCAGACTCACGTTAAAGGTGGTATGTAGACATGAACCCGTCTGATATTACAGTGTTATTCATGCTTTTGGAAATTAACTAATCAGTGTTGTTCACCTTCCCATAGACCACTCTTGGAGAGGTGGAGCCAAGTCTTCTTCTTTGGTTTTTAAATGGCGGTTCGCAACCAACGTTATCAGTGCATTACCGCCACCAACTGGACTGGAGTGGCGTACCAGAGACAGCGAAAGCCTAAATCCTGTTCAACAATCCTGTCACCCTTAAGAAACGAAACACCCAATTCATACCCACATTATGTGAACCTAACACTGTCCTGACATTAATTTGTATCAAGCCAAGCTTCCTCACTTCTATGATGATTCTCTCTCTTTCCCTCCCATATTCCTGGCATCGGAATAAAACATGATCTACCGTTTCAAATTTCTCTATACGGTTCCCACATTTCCCAGTATTGTTTTCCTATTATCTTTAATGTTACGTTAAGCCTTGTGTCCAAATCTCATTCTGGTTAATAGACATTATATTTTTGACGGCCTCCTTGTTCCAACTGTCCCCTGGACTCCATACAGCTGTCATCCCTTGTCATCCCTGTCCCTCCATACAGGTGTCATCCCTGTCCCTCCATACAGCTGTCATCCCTTGTCATCCCTGTCCCTCCATACAGGTGTCATCCCTTGTCATCCCTGTCCCTCCATACAGGTGTCATCCCTTGTCATCCCTGTCCCTCCATACAGGTGTCATCCCTGTCCCTCCATACAGCTGTCATCCCTTGTCATCCCTGTCCCTCCATACAGGTGTCATCCCTTGTCATCTCTGTCCCTCCATACAGGTGTCATCCCTTGTCATCCCTGTCCCACATCTCTTGCCATTTGCTCATAATCTTAACTTTAATTATTCCCTTGGCTTCTGGTTTTCCTATTAAAACTTCCAATTCCACTTCATGTTTCAGAGTCTGTTTAGTAATGGTATCCACCTCCTCATTTCCTTCCACCCTCACATGAGCTGGTCCCCAGAGGAACCTCTCCATTGCTCCCATCTGTATTATCCTGTCATGTTCCAGTAAGACTTCATATAGTAGATCTGCTCAGAGATACAAACGTTTTAATCCTCATCAGAGCAGAACAGGAATCAGAGCAGATCACCACCCTGTAAAGCCTCACCTCCTTCATTCATTATAAGGCAATCAGAATGGCTAGCAACTCCAATGTGTAAACTGACAGGTGATTGGTTGTCCTTAGTCACTGCCACCTTAAGTTCAGGCACACAAAAGGCTGCCCCTGTCCTCCCTGTTTTATGGTCCTTAGATCATCAGTATAAACTTTCAGGTAGGCATAGTATTCTGAACTCATGTGTTGCTTTATAATATTTACTGCATCCACTGTTTCCTTCCCTTCCCTAACCCTCTCAACCCCAAATTAGTAATTGGCGGATGTAAAAACCAAGGTGGAATAACAGGGATTGCAATTGTTGGGCTAAAGTCCAATCCAAACGGTCCCAACTCTCTTCCCACGTCATCACATATCCACCCAAAACTTGGCGTTTTGTCATTTTTATGCTCCCAGTTTAGTTTGCTCATAAAGTTTAGTTTTTGTCGGTTGTTGACAAGTGTGGTCTTGAAAAATGTACCCAGTAAGTCATAGCAAGTTGTCTCCTTAAGTGCAACGGCATCTCTCCCAACTCCACCTGACCTGCACCTCCACCTCCACCTTACCTCTACCTGCACCTCCACCTGACCTCCTCCTGCAGTGCTGTCACGGGTGACGTTCTCCACAACATGTCCTGAGTCCTTGCGCCTGGAGTATGTAGCCGAGTCGAGAGGACTAGAGCGACATCACACAAGAGTCACCGTCCTGTCAACGAGAGCTACACCCCAGTGAATGAGAGCTACACCCCAGTGAATGAGAGCTACATCCCAGTCAACAACGAGGAGCAGACTGACGTCGTCACGGGAGAGCTAACGAAGACGAGCAATGCCACGGCACCCGAGAGCTACGCCCCTGTTAACGCTAGCAACAGAGCGACATACCTTGACTGGTAACACGTCTTCCAGAGTAGGCTCTCATCTCCACGCCCCGTTGAGGGGGAAAACAAACCCTTTCGGTTTCGAGAAAAGTCCGTTTTCAGAGTGCCAGAAAGCGAGAGTCGCGTGAAAGTTTAATGTCAACAACTACAAAAAATACGAAACACAGCAAGAAATCCAATAAGGATAGTGAAACACTGCGGTGAAGTTAGTTTTAAATTGGACATTCGACGGACATTCAGCTCTTCCAATCTCAATAGCTCTTTAACGAAGTATTCATGTAATCCAATATTGATCTCACTGTGATTACAAAAGTGTATACGATGTTGCACAGCCCTTATTTACCCATACTTTAACCGAGTATAAAGTTAACGAGCCACGGAGAACTAATAATAATAATAATGTATAATTTACTGCAAAAAGAATAGGAATGAAACCCTTCTAACTCACATGCCTTTCCCATCCAAAACATTATGATGGAGGAATGGTTAAATGTAGGCAAGAAGAAAGCAGGATACGAATATTGTTGCCAGATGGGGAGGTTTCGTGCACAATTGGGCTATTTTTAATGACAGTGCTGGAAAAAATGGGCTTGTGCGGGTCGATTAACAGATAGGGTTGTATAGATTTGTACAGTTTTTTTTCTGGAGTCTGCGGGTTATTGGGCGGTTTAAAGTAAATCAAATCTGGCAACACTGGATACGAACCCCACATTTTACTTTCACTTTTCAAGTAGCACATGCACCAAAATGTTAAGCCACAAAATATTTTCAGGCAATACGGGAAAATATGTCTGTATGAACATTGGACATCTGATTTTTATTTCTAACCGCCAGATGTCACTGTCGAGTAAATTATTCAAGAGTTTCGTAAAGCCTCGACACCAATGTTTCGACTGTCTCCGTGTTTCAGAAAGCTCCGTTCTGCCCATCACTACATGACAGGGCATTCACAATCCAGCACAAAGACACGGGGAAACAGATGGAACATTATACATATACCGATAGGGGAGTGAGAACCAGGTGTGAGTAATGAAACGGGACAGTCCCGTGTGCGTTCAAGATGGATGGGAAACGGTGGCGACTAAAAGGACGGCGACATAGACCGCTGGAGCAGTGACAAGCCAGGGGAAGGATCAGCACCAGAGGGAGACGTGACATTATGTTAGTGGGTCAAAATGACCTGGGATGTTAAATCACAACCCAGTGGTCACTATTGATACTTTAGCCCCCAACAAATGTTTCACATCCGTAACCAACTCATTAATCAAACAAATAAAACATTTACTATTTATTTTATTATGTAGTCAATTTAGACCACATTAACAAAATGCATCTATATTTGTGAGGGTAGACAAAATTATCCTATACTTTTTATTGTTTTAGACAATGTTCTGCTCACCCATGTCTAGACATTATGATCATTGTGACAACTTCTATGTTTCGGGTCAAAACATGTTCAACAAAACAAATCAAAAGTTATGGAATCAAATGGAGCAGGGCTGGTCATCTCTGTACAATACACCATGATGTTCTCAGAGTCTAGGTTTCAGGGAAGACTCTCACACCACATGCTGTTTGTCTCTCACATGATGTGCTGGTTTTGTGTCTCAGTTATCGAAGAAACTACTCTGGAGAATATATGAAATCACTCAAGTGACATGGTTGCATGCAATACATCTCAACCTGTCTCTGTATCCCACAAACTAGCCGCTGATTCATATATGGACTTGTAGTCTGTAAAGTAAAATATTGACAGGATCCTTTTCAAGCCCTGTATGTAATGTAACTTTGTGAAAGTTATGAACAGAACTACCTGGCCCCTCCCACACAGGACACAACAAAGCCTTTCCCGTGAGAAAAGTTCAGTTCCAAAAATAACAAATATAATAATAGCTTGTGTTTGTGAAAGGTGAGGGATGATTTAACATGTAGTGTGTGTGATCTTAGACATTACAAAGGGTCTCAGTGGGTGAAATGTCTCTAACATGTGTCAATACCTCACCTCATATGACCTGGTAAAGAAGCACTGAAACAAACACTGACCATGGCAGGCATAGTTTGTATGTACAGAATGTGTGTGTTTGTGTGTGTGTCTGTGTGTGTTGAGGTTTGATGACACAGTTTCCACTCAACAAGCATTTTCATCTGTTCTCCACCACCAGGTCATTTTGACCGTAACATTATGAATTTAACTAGTTTTTTAGAGGCACTTTTAAACAGTAAAATATGGTCGTCTTTCATTTTATATGTTCATAAACACGATGTTGAGGATATCATCAAATTTCATGCAGATAAAAACTAAATGGTCAAATCAGAGTCTTAAAACAGGTGAATTTTACCATAACATGTCTTAGGGGTTAACAAGAAAGAAAAACTATTCAAGCCTAGTTCAGCTGGCATGTGGGTGGAAGTGACTGTGGTCAGCCAGAGAGGGGCTTGAAGAGCAGCTATTTATGGGCCAAGGTTAAAGATCTAGTAGCCAGTAGACATTTTTGGGTAAATACCCTTCATAACACAAGAACAGACAAGAATTATAATAATATTGCAATGCCATATTGTCGATCTCCCACATTCTAGTGTGTTCAGGGGCAGACCTGCAACAGAGTGATTTACACCAAGAGGAGAATCTGTGTCTTGAACGGGTCATCAGTGGACATATCCTGTACTTATGTTGGTTGTTATTCTGTAGCATCATCACTGTGGTTTAGTTCCTCTCTCAGATCTGAGAATTACATATCTGAGAGAGGAGGACTCAGCTAAGTGTCATAGTCTCCCTGGAACAGCTCTGACTGTCACAAGTAAAACTGAACATACAGTGTTTGATACAACTGTATATCATAACGAATCACTGAAGAAATTAATAAATTAAACAGAGATGGTGTTTGGTTTATGAATATTCCATCAGATGTACAGGTGAATGTGACTCCTGTTACAGTGACAGAGGGACAGAATGTAACACTGACCTCTATCAAATCGTGTCCTCTGACTGACAGCCCCACCTACATCTGGTACAAGAAGACTGTAACCTCACCAAAAGCATCAGGACAGAGTTACAGCATCACTAACATCACATCTGAGGACAGTGGAGAATATTACTGTGACATTCAGAATGAAATAGCATCTAGGAATTCTACAGCTCTGACAGTAGTTATTGCTGGTAATGTTCTTCAAAACGATAATACAAAATTACATATTTCAAGATAATTCAAGTTATTATACTTTGTGTCATTACACTTGAGTTCATGGAAATAAATTCTGCCTATCAAGATCACTTGGTAGAGCATTAATGTGTTTATATTAAATGTCCTCTCCTATATCAACTTCCCAGCAACCCCCAAGGAAGAGGGCTTTTGTGTGTTTGTGTTGTGTGTTTTGTTGGTTTGAATGTTCAAGTGTATGTTTTGTTGAGAGTTTATTTAGTGTGAACCCTTCTGTGACGAAGACACAACACTAAACATTCTGATTATGTGAACAACAGTGTAACTTTTCTTTTCGGGTTGATTTTAGGTTTAGGCTATGAATCAGGGCCCCTCATTTCTGTGTCCACAGAAATCCATTTTTGTGTGTTAAGATACAGTATAATAGTATATTGGTGCCATTATGTTACAGAGGACGTCAAATGAAGAGACTGTAGTAATGTACACCTACTTCTACAATAAACACAACCTATTAGATAGTGTGTTCCACATTTACTTTTCTTTTCTGACATGTTGGTCTGTTTGTCATGAATGTTGATGTCATAAACAGGAAGGAACTGACAGTTGATCTGCTGTTTGTACCTTGACTCCATTTTATAAATATCTGCTACAGATCTCACGTTTCCAGTCAGTTTCCATTCACTGACAGAAAGTTGACTTACTTAACTAGACCTCCCTCTTCACTTCACTCTGTAAGTACGCTTAGTGATATCTTGTTTATTTGTACTGTGGTTATTCAATTCAAAATGCAATCAATTGAGGGCAATGTTTCCCTTTTCTGTTATTTATTACATGCAGTTGTGTTTTGGTTGTCACATGATGGTCAGTATGTGTAAAGGATCTCAGAGTAGGAGGGCTGATCTATAGTAGGATCCCAGAGGACACACTACACTTACCTCAAATATCCCATCTGTCTGGATCCCCATAATGTAGATATGTCTTGTAATAAACTAAGATCTAACCAGGCCTTCTGTTAGGGGATGATGGATGGGTCCAACCCCAACAGTCCCATGATCATTCCTGGTGCTAGGCAACAACATTGATATTTTTAAATTATTTATTGGACCTTACTTTAACCACAACTTCAAAGTTACTCACGTAGGGGTTTGAATGTGGTTAAAGTTGAAATATCAAGTCACCTAAACACATAAATCCTTGTTTAGCATCTGGTTTTGAAGTCAATAGAATGGTAATTTCAGTATGTCTCCATTTTTTTGGCACCCCAGACAATTTAATTATAGCTGGTTACTGGCATTATATCATGTGGATAGGAGATGTAATTGGATCTGCTGCTCAGTTTTTAGGGTTTACTAGAACTTGGTTGTCAGTCTTTAGTCGGCACTACAGCTTGGTGGTCAGACTGTAGTCTGCAGTACAGCCTGGTGGTCAGTGATTATTCTGTAGCCTGGTGGTCAGTCTGTAGTCTGCAATACAGCCTGGTGGTCAGTGTTTATTCTGTAGCCTGGTGGTCAGTCTGTAGTCTGCAGAACAGCCTGGTGGTCAGTGGTTATTCTGTAGCCTAGTGGTCAGTCTTCAAGCTGGGGTAGCTTGAGTTCATTCAAAATCCTACTTATCCTCCTATATTTGGGATTCTGAGAATAAACATCTTTAGTACAGTATGAACATGTTTACTGAACATTAGATCTGCTCAGTAAGTAATTGTTGTTGTTAATAATGAAGATGATGATGGGAATGGTGATAATGATCACTGGTGATGATTAAACTATTTTAACATTATTCAGCATGTCAGATTAAAAAGCAGATGCCAACTGGAATGCAACACATCACACATTAAAATCATACAGAATACATACAGTGTTCTCAGACCACCATATCTACAATACAATATCAGCCTGGTTAGTTTTCATTGCTGTGGTCCTGAACTCCATCTATAATTTACACTTCAATGTATCAGGTGTATTTATTCACCAGTTATAGAGTGAGTTGTTGTTTATGTTTCTGAGACTACAGGGACGGAGAAACAACAATGTCCTTGAGATCAACAGAAAGTGTTTTGGTGTCTTTCCTCTGGTCTTTGACAGGTATGTTCTGTTTCATAATATAATTATGTTATAACAGTTATTCTAAGCTTCAGGATGATCTCTTACAGCAGTTTCCATCTGATTCTCTCTATTTTAGTCAAAAACGAAATGTTTCTCTCCCGCAACATAAAATGTTTTATTTTGCCTCATTGCACACTAGCGACTCCTTGTGGGCCCTGTGTATTATGTATGGATCAATATGTGTCACCTATTATTATGTCAATCAATGAATACGTTATGGATTTTTAAAGCTTTAATTGCATTTTTACCAATTTCAGGAATTTCTACTAAACCCTAAGTAGAATTTCTTTTGAAAATAAATGTTGTAAAAGTATGCCAGGCATTTATAGAATAAATCAGACATAGTTTGATGTGTATATGTCAATCAATGAATAGGTTATTGATTTTCAAATCTGTAAATGGCTATTGGCAAAGGTTGATGAATGTTGAATGTGCAAATATAAAACCATTTTTACCTCAGTGAATACAGTTTTGATCCAGGTCCAACAGCAGCTAGCAGCGAAGTTTTGTAACTGCAGGTTGGTATTGTTGTAGCCTAAAAACAAGCGTCTGTTCATCATGGTACATGAAACGTGTATCTCTTTTGGGGAGTCGGCTATTAAATATGAATATTATGTGCCTCTGTCTTTTAGTTGGGAAATCCGGTAGCTGTATTAAAATTTTAGCGGCAGGGGGTTGGGCCGGGGCCTCCGTGGCTAAGGTTCACACCCATGGGAGAGATAGCTAAGCTCCACCCCTGATGCCACATGAGGGTGGAATTGAAGCCACTTTCTTTTACAATGTGACCCAACTGAACGACCCTGTAGTGCCTGATATTCAGAGGCCTGATGGAGTACCTTTACCCCAGAGCCTTGTGCATCGCCTCAAAGAAACACAAGTTGGCAGCTGTCACCTCTCCACCCCCCATCCCTGATCCCCTCGTTGGTAATATCAGATTCTGTGTAAAAGGTGCAAAAAGAATACATATTAAATATTTTGATAAAACCTTACCGTTTCTAAGACTGTAGCCAGATAATTCATGAAGATTCATCATTAGTCTAAAGTAAACCCACAGAGAAATAGCCTACTTTTTCTTTACATTTTCCCATTTCTTAGCTGCTTGGAAATTTGTGAGACTGTTATCCAGTCCCATCTCTTTTATGACCACACTGTTGAGGAAAGCAAAGGTTTTGAGGTCCGTTGTGGGGAGAAAATGCTAAGTCTGTCCGAGAAGGACGTTTACTACAGTACTACATGACACACACACACACACACACACACACACACACACACACACAGTTTCTAGATAAATACTGTAATTATGAACTAACATTTCTAAGGTTTACTTGCTGAATACTGAAATCCATGAGCAGGAGCTTTTCTGTGGCCAGTGAATTGAGCATCGTGCTCCATCCACAGACGAATAAATTGAAGTGTTTGTCATTCACTCCCTGTTTGTAAACAAAATAGAAATGTTTTTGGATCAAATCTGATGAAAGCATATTTGGAATTTTTCATCATGCCATCATAGGACAAACTAAACACAGTTCTGGCTATTTGAACCATCAGTGAGCTTTGTGTTTATTCTTACATGTCTGTGAGTGTGGACATTGGGATTGGGTCTGTAAGTGTGGACATTGTGATTGGGTCTATGAGTGTTGACATTGGGATTGGGTCTGTGAGTGTGGACATTAGGATTGGGTCTGTGAGTGTGGACATTGGGATTGGGTCTGTGAGTGTGGACATTGGGATTGGGTCTGTAAGTGTGGACATTGGTATTGGGTCTGTGAATGTGGATGTTGAGATTGGGCCTATGCTGTCCGAAACTAGACAAATTTGATCTTTTGATTATCTGTGACGATAATATACTATTTATTCACCTCTACATTAAACCTACAGATCATAATACTTTGCTGAGAGTCGTCGCACTCTACCCTTGAAAAATTGTTTGCCCTACAGACAATTCTGTCGAACCAAAGAATTTGCAAAAATAAATCTGATTTCGATAGATACTTGACTATTATGCAGCGAAAATTCAAAGCAAAGGGGTAAAAACCCATCCAGATCAATACGGCTCTTGAAAAAATCCCTATCAAATCGAGACTGCACCTTTTCCAAGGACAGTCTCGAAAAAAAATACTTAAAAATTGCGTTTTAACCCCGAAGTGCTACTACAAGTACTCTGAACAAATAAAGCAAACTGTTTGTGTCAAGAACACTGGCATATCCTTAAATCGGATGACAGTATCAGCAGTGTGTTGTTGGACCCTCCACTGGTCATATTCTCAGGCGGCAGAAACATCCGAGATTACTTGGTAAACTGCGATTAACCTCCTCAAATTACCCCCTCTGAACGTCTCCTCGTGCCTTTACCTGACGGTAATTACAAGTGTAATGCCTGTGCCCAGTGCAATGGCACTTACAAATGCAGTTCTTTTAAACATCCACCAAAGGAAAAAATATCCCCATCAAGGGAGTTATGACCTGCTCAACCAGGGCCGTTATTTATCTGCTAACCTGCCCTTGTGGCAAGAATTATGTTGGGCAAAACTAAGCGTGAATTTAAAGAATCTCAGAGCATCTTAGCACGATTCGGTGCAAAAACTTGATTTACCCAGTTGAGGCCCATTTCCTGTAAATGAACCACCCTATTTCCTCGTGTTATATTGGAATCGAACATGTCACCCTCCCATAGGAGGCAAACACTTTTTTTTTAAAATAGAGGCTGCCTGGATCTTCAATCTTAAGACCGTTGCTCCATTCAGTCTCAACATAGAGTTTGACCTCAAACCGTTTCTATAATACTGCCCTGTCACTGTAATTCACATGGTCTGTTTCTAATGCTGCCTATTGTAGGTCACATTTATGATTGCATGTAATCTGTTCCTGTCATTCAAATGTGTCACTTTAGTAATTGACCAATGAGACAATTGCGGTCATGGGCTTAATTTGTATCACCTGCTTGTGTTCAACTAAACCACATTATAAGCATGTGACCCGCATTGTCTGCAATGAAACCCTGAAGAAGACAGCTTGTCTGACGAAATGTTGGTATGGTGTTAAATTATGTCATCTGAGCATGCTAGTGGGCGGCTTGTATATTCTTTACAAAAGTGAATAATATCTGCCACCTTTTCACACACTGCCTTATTTCCATGTAGTGAACAACCATGTACATTAAAATGGTGGCGTCATGTAAACTGAGGAAAGGTAAGAGGACAACTGGGGTCTAAATGTTAAGTTTATCAATGTCAGGACTTTTACCACTAGACCAGTGGAGGGGAACTGGGGTCTAAATGTTAAGTATATCTATGTCAGGACTTTTACCACCAGACCAGTGGAAGGGAACTGTGGTCTAAATGTTAAGTTTATCAATATCAGGACTTTTACTACTAGACAAGTGGAGGGGAACTGGGGTCTAAATGTTATGTTTATCAATGTCAGGACTTTTACTACTAGACCAGTGGAAGGGAACTGGGGTCTAAATGTTAAATTTATCAATGTCTGGACTATTACCAGTTGACCAGTGGTTCCAGGGGGTTCTTGGCCTATCAACAGGAGGTACTTGAGAACACTCATGATGTTACAGGTTTACTAGTAAAAGTACCATGAGGGGCTACTTCAAGGGTACTCAGAGCAAAGCAGTATTCTGTTGGTGGTACAGTAAATGAAAAAGGTTGAGAACCACTGCGACTAGACCACAGGATCTGTTGACCATATTTAAAATTCTGTCACGTGTCTCACCAGACCAGTGGAGGGGAACTGGGGCCTAAATGTTAAGTTTACCGATGTCAGGACTTTTACCAGTAGACCAGTGGTTCCCAACCAGGGGGACTAGGACCCCAGGGGGTTCTTGGTCTATCAACGGGAGGTACTTGAGAACATTCATGACGCTACAGGTTTACTAGTAAAAGTACCATGAGGGGCAACTTCAGGGGTTCTCAGTGCAAAGCAATATTTTGTTGGTGGTCTTCTTTTCTCCAAAATATAACGTGGACATCAGAAAGGTACTTTTTAATATTGTGAATATCGTCATATCATGGCACTGACTGTCAAAACACACACCCCTTCATCAACCTACAGAATAGCACTTTCAAAACACCCACCCCTAAAACAACTTATAGGATAGCACTTTCAAAACACCCACCACTTCAACAACCTATAGGATAGCACTTTCAAAACACCCTCCACCTTCAACAACCTATAGGATAGCATTTTAAAAATGCCCTCTAGTTTCAACAATATTTATAAGTATTCCATTGAAACCTCCATCCAATTCTCCAGTAGACCAACCAGGGAAGCTGCTACCTATTTTTAATTGGTTTCATTCTAACTCCATTGTGTTGTGTGACTGTGTTTCAGTGGTACTGGGTCAGGGTGACTGGGATGTGACCTTCTCCACTCAGAGTATCTGTGTCTTGAAGGGGTCAACAGTGGAGCTGAGCTGCACCTACAAGTATCCCAGAGATCATAAAGTTACATCAACCTTCTGGTTCACTAAAGTAAATCCTACTGAGAATTATGTGAATCTGAGTGATGACCCAGACTACAGAGGTCATGTGACATACCGTAGTGATGAGAAGAACAGCCAGACCCTGATAATTACAGACCTGAGAGAGAGTGACTCAGCTGAGTACAAGTTCACATTTATTACAGATCAGCCTAAAGGGAAATGGATTGGCCAACCTGGAGTCACTCTGTCTGTCACAGGTATATTTCATATGATATATATTTGTATAAAGATAGTGGTGGAAACTTAGGTTCATAAAGAGAAACTCTGAGGCAGGCACCTCATTACACAACATCAGTTTTATTAAGTACTGAAAAGGAGAGACAGGGAGAAATGTCTATCTCTAAAGTGCAGCTCAGGAGACCATTCACTAAAACAGATAATTGGGCATGATAAAAACATTTCATTCTAACAACCCTTAATGTTAATTCGTAAAATGGCAGAGTTAACCATGGAAATAAGATTTAGACCCTGTAAACATCATGGTCATCTATGACATCATCATCCTAATACTTAGTGAATGGAAACATGTCAGGTTTGATCCTGGGTCATCATGGAAATAAGATTTAGACCCTGTAAATATTATGGTCATCTACGACATCATCAATAGTTAGTGAATGGAAACAGGTCAGGTTTGATCCTGGGTCATCATGGACATGAGATTGGACTAACATCTGTGATGTAACCTTAGAAGGACTTGCTTTTATTAGACACAATGACATCATGCAGCAAACAAGCAAAAATACAATCATTATGACATCATCTATTCACATGGTTGGGAAGTAATGTGAGTAGGGGAACATAGTGTTCCCTCCTGTGTACAAATGTGTCCAATACCATTTACTAGTTTTACAAAATGGGTTAGTCATGACATGGCAATCACTATCTGATGGGCAATTATCCAGGAGGGAAGAAATGTGTTTTCAATAATAGTAATAATGTCCATAACAAGATCCAGTCCAATTAGTAGAAAAAGTTGTAGGATATGTAACATAGGATTATGTTGTACTATTGTGTTCTAATGATACATTACAACATGTTGTAGAGTTACAGTATGTTGTTTAATAACCAGGTCTTCAGGTGGAGATGACTGGTGGAGATAAGAAGACACTGACCTGTAACACATCCTGTCCTCTGACTGGTAACCCCACCTACATCTGGTACGAGAACGGACAACAGATAGATGAGAGCTCCTCCCCCCAATACAAAGACACAGTCAACAGTAACTATAGAGACAGTTACTCCTGTTCTGTTAAAGGTCATGAGGATCTCCACTCTCCTACAGTGTGTGAGTGTTTATTTAATACTGGAACACTGAGTCAGATACAGGGGAGTCAGATAGAGGAGAATCAGGTACAGGGGAGTCAGATACAGGAGAATCAATACAGGGGAGTCAGATACAGGAGAGTCAGACACAGGGGAGTCAGACACAGGGGAGTCAGAGTCAGGGGAGTCAGGTACAGGGGAGTCAGACACAGGCATCAAGGTATTTATTAACCAGGGAAGCAACACCAATCAAAAAGAAAAACTGACATGAAAACAAAGGAAATAAATAAACAAGGTGACACACATCAGGACATGTAAGATTACTACAATTACACAACAGATAAACACAAAGTCAAAACTACAAACAATCCTGTTCATTGACCTG
The DNA here is from genome assembly GCA_016801175.1 of Esox masquinongy. Lineage (NCBI taxonomy): Eukaryota > Metazoa > Chordata > Actinopteri > Esociformes > Esocidae > Esox > Esox masquinongy. The sequence continues at coordinate 13,285 of JACXGI010002746.1, read as the reverse complement.
ACAAAAAACACATTAAATAGACCTCCTGATGGGAAATGGAAACCACCTGGACTCAATAACACACAAGCTCCATTCAAGTCCAGGGGTGTAGAGTGACTGTTGATGAGGGTTGTGAGGGGTGTTACAAAGACCCCTGGTGGACCAAGTAGACAGGAGACTCTGACCGTCTCGGGCGTAGAAGGTCTGGAGGGAGATACTGATAGTGTAGGTGGGGGTGACGTAGGTGTGGTTATGACCAATATATTGTGTTAACATGGTATAAACTCTGTGTGTTGGTTTCATAATATATTTTGATAACATTAGCAATTATAGAAATACCTAAGACAATGTCCTCTTATGTCACTGTTTTTCAGGTGTTCTGGGTCAGTTCTGCCTCAGAGTGAATTACACCAAGAGGAGAATCTGTGTCTTGAAGGGGTCATCAGTGGACATATCCTGTACTTATGTTGGTCGTATTAATGTCACATCATCACTGTGGTTTAGTCCTAAACAGAGTGGTAGGTGGAGGGATAAGTTGATCCCTGAGGACCTAACCACAGACCCAGGGTATGCAGGACGGGTGGAGAGTTGGACAGATGCAAGTTCTTCCACACTGAGAATCACCGATCTGAGAGAGGAGGACTCAGCTGAGTATCGCTTCACCTTTAAAACAAAAAAATTTGAATGGGGGCATAGTCTCCCTGGAACAACTCTGACTGTCACAGGTAACACTGAACACATGATCAATAAACTCATTGATTTATATTTGCTGGGTGGTTTCTTTCATTTAGTCTAGAAAAATAAATACTGTGTTTAGATGTACAGGTGAAGATGAGTCCTGCTACAGTGACTGAGGGACAGAATGTAACACTGACCTGTATCACATCCTGTCCTCTGTCTGACAACCCCATCTACATCTGGTACAAGAAGACTGTAACCTCACCAAAAGCATCAGGACAGAGTTACAACATCACTAACATCACATCTGAGGACAGTGGAGAATATTACTGTGAGGTCAGGAATGGAAGAGGATCTAAGAACTCTTCAGCCCTGATGGTCACTTTTGCAGGTAACATTTAATCTTCAAGGCTTCAATACAAAATAACATGTTTCAAGACAATCTAATCTTTATACTTTGTCTAATACACTTTAGTTTATACATGTATGGGTTGTCCAATGTAATCCCTTACCAAGTAGTTCTTTCATATTCTGTACTACCGATGGTATATTCATTAACTTATTGTTTATTACAACATGTCATGTATTCATATCATCCACATTGTATTTTAGGGAAACATACTTCAGTTCTGACTGCATCTGTAGGAATCACAGTGGTTGGTCTGGTTCTCATCCTCTGTCTCTCTGGATTCATCTGGTTCCGGTGAGAAGACAGATTTTAAGACCAAATTTCACTTTTTGCACTAAGATGCGATGGTTACTGAATTGATGAATTAATTAATTGTGTGCAAAGAAGGAAGAAGGTCTCCAAATCCATCTTCTCTGACAAAAGAAACACCATAGACACAGAAGACAATGGACAGGTCAGAAGGCTTGATGGAGAAACATTTCCTGATATCATGGGTGATGTTTAATTGCACATTCTCTCACTTCTCTCTCT
>JACXGI010002746.1:0-11588 GCA_016801175.1 Esox masquinongy | reverse complement strand
ACCCCCCCACCCCCACCCCACAGAGTGTCTATGCTAATATTAACAATGACATGTATTCATCTCTAAATATGAAGACCGGGTCATCTGACTATGAAACCATGGCAGTAAGTATTGTGCTGTTTCCTCCCCTATGTCAACACTGGACCTCCAAGGGAGAGGGTTTGTGTGTGTGAGTTTTGTTTTTTTTGTTTACCTTTCCACATGTGATCAAGTGTGTGTTGTGTTAAATGTTTATTCAGTGTTTCTACTTTCAGAGTGTGAGACCCTTCTGTGACAGACACCAAGAGACACACTGAGCCTTCAGATCATGGGAACTGAAGAGAACCACCACAGAACCTGGACTGAAGAGAACCACCACAGATAGGGTCTGAAGAGAACCACCACAGAACCTGGACTGGAGAGAACCACCACAGGACTTGGTCTGAAGAGAACCACCACAGAACCTGGGCTGAAGAGAACCACCACAGAACCTGAACTGAAGAAAACCACCGCAGAACCTGGACTGCAGAGAACCACCACAGAACTGGCATCATATTCAAAACTAGTTTTAACATTTCTGTTCTATTTCTACAATTATTGTACCCTATATTTAAGAAGTCCAGATGATAAGCTTAACTTAAATGTGGAGGTGAATTATGTTTCATAGTAATTATAAAGGTAATAAAGTATAATAAAGTAATGAAGTAGTTCTACACATTATGCTCCAGATATTTTCCTAGAAGATATATTATATTTTTATAAGTGACCAGTAGGAATAATATTGACTATTTCTTTAGTTGTCTTTGTTGTTGACACCAAGATACACATTGAGCCTTCAGATCATGGGAACTGAAGAGAATTACCACAGAACCTGGATTGAAGAGAACCACCACAGAACCTGGTCTGAAGAGAACCACCACAGAACGTGGATTGAAGAAAACCACCGCAGAACCTGGACTGTAGAGAACCACCACAGAACTGGCATCATATTCAAAACTAGTTTTAACATTTCTATTCTTTTTCTATAATTATTTTACCCTATATTATGCTATAAGATATATTACATATTTATAAGTGACTAGTAGGAATAATATTGACTATTCCTTTAGTTGTCTTTGTTGTTGTTTTTGATGGTTTTGGACCAAGTGGTTGAATTAACTAATTAATATTTTTCATAGATCAATTAATCAGTCACTTACCTATAATACATCACAGTTCTGATGGTCACAAACATGATTGGTGTGAGTGAGGAAGACATCCCTGTATCATCTTGGTTCCTGACATAGAGTTTAAGAGAGGGACCTTTCTTGCATCTGTACTACAATGTCTTCTGAGACAGCATAACTGATCTCCATTTTATAGCAGTGGTCTAATTGAAGGGGTATGTGAGTAATATCTTTCTTCTTCTACTACCTTTTTGTAGAAGTAAACAAATGAAAGAGGTAAATACCATGACATAGGTTTTGTTTCAAGAGTGTCCTCAATTAAATTCTGTGGTCCCTGATAAGTTTAAAACTGCCACTTTATTTTATTACACTAAATGAATTAGTCATTAAATTGACTCAGTATTCTGGAACATAAATCAAAATATCTATCTGTAATGATTTGTATTTAGTCCTTTTGTTACATAGTCCTTGTTTCTTCACATAACATATTCACATGAAGGCCCTGAGAGCATTTTAAATTAACAGTAAATGTTTGAGTGATTGAGGCTTTATAAGATGTGTGTTTTAGCCAGACTCACGTTAAAAGTGGTATGTAGACATGAACCCCTGTCTGATATTACAGTGTTATTCATGCTTTTGGAAATTAACTTTTGTGTTGTTATCTACTGTTGTTGTTATCTACTAAGTAATTAGTGGATCAGAAAGGGATTATGGGAAACAGGTGTGTGTCAGGTGTTGATTAGACACCTGCTGCATATAAGAAGTGGCCAAAGTACCTGCAGGGAGGAAGGGCAGCACACAAATGGGGGGAGGATGAGGATGTTTGCAGTGAGTAGCCTACGTGATGATGATGATGTTTCCAGCCAGTACATAATGAGGAGGGTATTAAAGAAAAGGCTGAAAGAAGGAGGAGCGCAGGACGCGGATGAGATAGTCGTACCCTAATGTCAGCGGACAGGATAAACTCACTCTTGTTAGCCCCACAAAAAGAGACGGTCGTCTTCTGCATATGATTTGGTTATTGAGAGACACAAGGGCTGGAGGCTTGTCCTTAGTCGCTGCCACCTTAAGTTCAAACACACAAAAGGCTGCCCCTGTCCTTCCTGTTTTAGGGTCCTTAGATCATCAGTATAAACTCTCAGGTAGGCACAGTAGTCTGAACTCATGTGTTGCTTTACAATAATTACAGGATCCACTGTTTCCTGCCCTTCCCTAACCCTCTCAAACCCAAATTTTTCTAATTGGCGGATGTAAAAACCAAGGTGAAATAACAGGGATTGCAATTGTTGGGCTAAAGTCCAATCCAAACAGTCCCAACTCTCTTGAAAAGCCATCACATATCCACCCAAAATTTGTCATTTTGTCATGCTTATGCTCCCAGCACTCATAAAGTTTAGTTTTGTCCAGTGTGGTCTTGAAAAAAATTTTTTTTTGTCCCCTTAAATGCAGCAGTTGTCCCCTTAAATGCAACATCATCTCTCCCACCTCCACCTGCACCTCCATCTGACCTCCACCTGCACCTCCACCTAAACCTCCACCTGACCTCCACCTGCAATGCTGTCCCGGGTGACGTTCTCCACAACATATCCTGAGTCCTTGTGCCTGGAGTATGGAGCCGAGTCGAGAGGACTAGAGCGACATCACACAAGAGTCACCGCCCGGTCAACGAGAGCTACACCCCAGTGAATGAGAGCTACATCCCCGTCAACAACGAGGAGCAGACTGACGTCGTCACGGGAGAGCTAACGAAGACGAGCAATGCCACGGCACCCGAGAGCTACGCCCCTGTTAACGCTAGCAACAGAGCGACATACCTTGACTGGTAACACGTCTTCCAGAGTAGGCTCTCATCTCCACGCCCCATTGAGGGGGAAAACAAACCCTTTCGGTTTCGAGAAAAGTCCGTTTTCAGAGTGCCAGAAAGCGAGAGTCGCGAGAAAGTTTAGTGTCAACAACTACAAAAAATACGAAACACAGCAAGAAATCCAATAAGGATAGTGAAACACTGCGGTGAAGTTAGTTTTAGATTGGACATTCGACGGACATTCACCTCTTCCAGTCTCAATAGCTCTTTAACGAAGTATTCATGTAATCCAATATTGATCTCATTGTGATTACAAAAGTGTATACGATGTTGCACAGCTCTTATTTACCCATACTTTAACCGAGTATAAAGTTAACGAGCCAGAGAGAACTAATAATAATAATAATGTCTAATTTACTGCAAAAAGAATAGGAATGAAACCCTTCTCACTCACATGCCTTTCTCATTCAAAACATTATGATGGAGGAATGGTTAAATGTGGGCAAGAAGAAAGCAGGATACGAATATTGTTGCCAGATGGGCAGGCTTCGCGCGCAATTGGGCTATTTTTAATTACAGTGCAGGCAAAAATGGGCTTGTGCGCGTCGAATAACAGATAGGGTTGTATAGGTTTGTGCGTTTTTTTTCTGGAGTCTGCGGGTTATTGGGTGGTTTACAGTAAATCAAATCTGGCAACACTGGATACGAACCCCACATTTTACTTTCACTTTTCAAGTAGCACATGCACCAAAATGTTAAGCCACAAAATATTTTCATGCAATACGGGAAAATATGTCTGTATGAACATTGGACATCTGATTTTTATTTCTAACCGCCAGATGTCACTGTCGAGTAAATTATTCAAGAGTTTCGTAAAGCCTCGACACCAATGTTTCGACTGTCTCCGTGTTTCAGAAAGCTCCGTTCTGTCCATCACTACATGATGGGGCATTCCCAATACAGCACAAGGATATGGGGAAACAGAGGGAACATTTATACATGTACCGATAGGGGAGTGAGAACCAGGTGTGAGTAATGAAACAGGACAGTCCCGGGTGCGTTCAAGATGGATGGGAAACGGTGGCGACTAAAAGGACGGCGACGTAGACCGCTGGAGCAGTGACAAGCCTGGATAAAGATGGCACCAGAGGGCGATGTGACATTATGTTAGTGGGTCAAAATGACCTGGGATGTTAAATCACAACCCTGTGGTCACTATTGATACTTTAGCCCCCAACAAAAGTTTCACATCCATAACCAACTCATTACTCATATAAATAAAAAAAATTTGTTCATTATGAAGTCCATTTACACCACATTAACAAAATGTATCTATATTTGCTAGGATGGACAACATTATCCAAAACCTTTTAATGTTCTAGACAATGTTCTGCTTACCCATATGTCTAGATATTATGATCAGCATGTTCGGGTCAAAACATTTTACACAAAAAATCAAAAGTTATGGAATCAGATGGAGCAGGGCTGGTCATCTCTGTACAATACACCATGATGTTCTCAGAGTCTAGGTTTCAGGGAAGACTCTCACACCACCTGCTGTTCGTCTCTCACATGACGTGCTGGTTTTGTGTCACTGTAATCGAAGCAAACTACTCTGGAGAATATATGAAATCATTCAGTTGTGTTTGGTTGTAACATGATGGTCAGTATGCGTAAGGAGGGCTGATCTATAGTAGGATCCCAGAGGACACACTACAGTTACCTCAAATATCCCAGTTGTCTGTATCCCCATAATGTGGATATGTCTTGTAATAAACTAACATCTAACCAGGCCTTCTGTTAGGGGATGATGGATGGGTCCGACCCCAAGAGTCACATGGTCATTCCTGGTGCTAGGCAACAACATTGACCTGTTTATATTATTTATTGAAAATTACTTTAACCGCAACTTAGAAGTTGACCAGTTTGGGGTTTGAGTGTGGGTGAAAGTTGGGGTATCAAGCCACCTTTACACCCCCCCCACCCTTTGTATCTTGTTTAAAAATAAAAAAAAACATTGGATCATTGTGAGATATATTTTTGCCACCCCAGGTTATTTATTATAGCCGTCAATTTGCATCATATCGAGTGGATAGGAGCTGTAATTGGATCTGCGTCCCAGTATTTTGGTTTAACTAGAACTTGGTGGTCAGTCTGTAGTACAGCCTGGTTGTCAGTCTTCATGCTGGGTAGCTATGGTTTATTCATAATCCAACTTGTCCTGCTTCATTTGAGATTCTGTAAATAAATCAACTTTAGGACTGTGAATGTATGTAATATGTTTACTGAACAGCAGATTGCCTGAGTGATATTTGTTGTTATTGCTGCTGCTGCTGATGAGGATGATGATGGGAATGGTGATGATGATCACTTTGTTGTATCCTTCAAATTATTTGAACATTATTAAGCATGTCAGCATTAAAAGACAGACGCCAACTGCCATGCAACACATCAAACATTAAAAACATACAGTATACATACTGTGTTGTCAGACCAACATTTCTACAATACAATATCAGCCTGGTTATTTGTCATTGGTGTGGTCCTGTACTCCATCTATAATTTACACTTGTATCACTTTTATCAGGTGTATTTATTCACCAGTTATATAGTGAGTTGTTGTTTATGTTTCTAAGACTACAGGGACAGAGATACAACAATGTCCTTGAGATCAACACGAAGTGTGTTGGTGGTTTTCCTCTGGTCTCTGACAGGTATGTTCTGTTTCATAATTTAATTATGTTTTAACAGTGATTCTAGGTTGCAGGATGATCTCTTCCACCAGTTTCCATCCAATTATCTTCATTTTGTTCAAAAACATAACATGTTTTTTAACGCACAATAAAATGAGTTTTTCTGCCTTATTGCGCTCTGGCGTCTCCTTGTGGCCTCTTTGTATTATGCATAGATATTATTAAGTCATTATAACATTGAATCACTGTACCTGTCTCTGATAAATAGATGTAGAATAATAATCATGTCAACAGAGCATCACAAAATGATCAATCTGTGGTTTTCATGGCAACCAGGTCAGAGATTCAGAAATCCTACTGCAAACAGTTTCACATTTTTAATAGTGTATCCAGGTAATTCACTGATTAAGATGGATTACTGTTGAGATATAGTGAACACTGATCGATCAACAAAGACAATTGTAATAAAAAATACAGAGGAACATTGATTATTTCAATGATTATAAACTGTGTACAATAATACCTTGGAATTGCAAATAAAAGTTAATTTTTTCTAAAGGGAAATGTTAGCTTTTTTACTAATGTCTGGAGGGTCAAAAAAATTATTTAGCATTAGATAATAAAATAAATATTAAATGCAGCATATGATTTTGAAATGTATCAAGACTAAAAATGTAATTTGATTTGGAAAATTATGCATAGCTCTTGGCTTTTTGCTTGGCCGTTACTTGAATAAAACATACATCATCATACAAGTGGTGTATTTAATAGGCTAAGTTGAACAAAAAATTTTTTTTTTTAAATGTGAAAAAGGAAAAATTCAAGAATTGTGAACAATTTTGAAAATGTATTTTGTTTCAAGCTACTTTTTCCTTGGGGATTAGTCTGGTGAATTTGTCTTTACACAAGCCTATTTCCACAAACAATTATCTCTATTGAATTAAATACATCTGCAGTTCTAAATCACAAATTTGACATAAATCAACTAAAACCTGGTTCAGGTCATCAAAATTAAATTATCTATATCATTCACAGAATAAAATGAACTTCAGTTAAGAATATTAACACATGAAGAGACCAAGACATTAAACATATTATCAGTCTTTTAATTAGCAGAATCCAGCATGTGTTTTAAATAAATGTGCATTTCTAATTATATCCACAGACTAAACCCTAAGTGATGCTCATCAGTGGTTTTTATTCACATGAAAAACATCAAGCATCAGAAGGAGATAGATGGAGTTTAATATGGGGACAGGTTGTTGTATGGAAAGCAAATTAAAACACGTCTTTTCGTTTTTACACCATTTAATGTCTTCCATTGACTATTTTTAGTTCCATTTCAAATGAAGTCTGTGTTTCGTGCAGTTTTACACTACCTTGCCATGTTTAATATACTACTTCAAATACCATTATGAGGTATAACAAAATGAATAGCCATGTTACATATTGGTGGCAAAACCATGATACAGTTTCTAATTGGAGACAACCACAGTTCAGCGGGCATGTTGATAACAGTTTCCGATGCAGTGCTCTGGACTCCAAATGTCAAATCTCTTAAGATATTTTTTCTTTACTTTTTTTAAGTGTAATGTGACGGTTGTTCCTCTCTCCGGCACTCCACCTTTTAGTAATGCAGCCTCAAGATGGTCCAAAAGTCAGCAGCCAGACATCTCACCCACACCAATTCCTGGCAGCACTTCACCCCAATCCTCTGGGAACTCCACTGGCTCCCCGTCCTTCAGCGCATAAAATTATTCTGCTCACCTATAAAGCATTCACCAGCATGCTCCACCCTACCGCTCTGATCTTATTTCTCAGTATGAACCCTCTCGGTCACTCCGCTCTGCTACAGCTGGTCGCCTCATCATCCCCTGGTCCAAGCTACGGAGCTTTGGAGACAAGGCTTTCTCTAGGGCTGCTCCAAGGCTTTGGAACTCTCTTCCACAATCAATCTGTGACTCTGAATCTGTTACCATCTTCATCCTTGCCTCAAGCCTCAACTTCTCAAACAAGCCTACGCCTAGCCCCTCCCCTTTCCCTAGCCACTTCCCTTTCCCTTCCCCTATTTTGTTGTTTTCATTTTTGCTTCGCTTTTACACACACGCTGCCCTCAGAAAGTACATATTAGTATTTCAATGTACAGTTAAGCCCAAAAGTATTCTTCTGGCTGGAAATGACATAAAAAAGTGACAAAACACGGTAAGACACTGTGCTGGAGATACAAATGAATAACTATTTCTGTTTTATTTCACATTTTTACGAAAAATGCCATGTCCAACATTATTCAAATAGTTACGCTATTCATTTGTATCTCCAGCACAATGTCTTACCGTGTTTTGTCACTTGTTTATGACATTTCCTACCAGAAGAAACCTATTGGTCAAATAAAAATTCACTATGGCTCAAAATCTGGCATGGGTATGAATACTTTTGGGCTTAACTGTATATGCGTAACTGTATATAATGCACAATTGGAATTATAGATGGGTCTATTTTTTTATTATTATTATTTTTGGTCCATTTGAGCTATAACCCTGGACGCCCAGGCCTAATGACACCACTGACTATTAATATCCATTAATATTGAAATCAATTTGGCAAAGCCCACAATCCCCCCTCCAAATGGGATATTAGATGATGAATCTGTCTGTGGAGCTGAAGGGGACCTGTCCAAACAAACTAAATATATGTCTGTAGACGGACAGCATTTCCATATAAGCAGTGAGTTTACTTACACTGACATTAACTCACTTTTCATTATCAGTCTTGAATTGACATAAAACAGTTTTAACAAGGTATTATGAAATAGAGCCCACCAGGGAGGTTAACAATATCTGATACCATTTCACACACAGACTTATTTCCATGTAATGAACAACCATGTACATTAAAATGGTGGCATCATGCAAGCTGAGGAAAGGTAAGTGGGGATCTGGGGTCTTAATGTTTTAAACTAATGGGCAGTTTTAGCTGTTTCTGATTAGCTGCTGTTAGTTTCCCTGGAAAAGTCATGATTTTTGATGATAACAATAGTAACAACAATAATAATAATAATAACAATTATAACAATTATCATAATCATTAATATTCAGGACAATTAGCCTATATATTATCTGATGGGGGGCGGTAAGGGACCTGGATAATGGATAAGGTGGAGCTGGCCCAATAAATGTTGAGAACCAGATTGCATTTTCAAAACACCCACTCCTTTCTCCAACCTATAGGATAGAATGACTTTCAAAATGTATCAGAATTCCATTGAAACCTCCATCCAATACTCCAGTAGACCAACCAGGGAAGCTGCTACCTATTTTTACTTGGTTTCATTCTAACTCCATTGTGTTGTCTGACTGTGTTTCAGTGGTTCTGGGTCAGGATGACTGGGATGTGACCTACTACCCTCAGAGTATCTGTGTCTTGAAGGGGTCAACAGTGGAGCTGAGCTGCACCTACAAGTATCCAAGTGGTCATAAAGTCACATAAACCTTCTGGTTCACTAAAGTTGATGCTGGGGAGAAATATGTGAATCTGTTGGATGACCCAGACTACAGAGGTCGTGTGACAAATCGTAACGATAAAAATAATCACACCCTGATAATCACAGACCTGAGAGAGAGTGACTCAAATGAGTACAAGTTCAGATTTACAACAGATCAGCCTGAAGGGAAATGGACTGGCCATCCTGGAGTCACTCTATCAATCCAAGGTATTGTAATAAGATATATATTTCTATGAAAATGCTGTCCATTTAAAAAGAAGTCAGTTGTGGCCCATGATATTTTCCTCCATTGTGTGCTAATAATAAGATGTTGTAAAGTTACAGAATGTTCATTCTCCAGGTCTTCGGGTGGAGGTCATTGATTATAGTGTGTCAGGTAAACTGACATGTACAACCACCTGTTCTCCACCTAGTAACCCCATGATCATGATCAGTTCCTGGGGGGAAAAGTTACCAATGTTAAAACATTATTTCAGGTCTTCAGGTTGAGGTAACTGCAGGAGTGAGTTTTACACTGACCTGTAAAACCAACTGTCGTCTGACTGGTAACCCCACCTACATCTGGTACAAGAACGGACAACAGAAAAATGAGAGCTCCTCCCCCCAGTACAAAGACTCAGTGACCTGGAACTATGAAGACAGTTATTCCTGTTCTGTTAAAGGTCATGAGGATCTCCACTCTCCTACAGTGTGTGAGTATTTATTTAATATATCATGGTAATACTGTATAACTTCTGTGTGTTGGGTTTCATTATATACAACCCCATATCCAAAAAAAGTTGGGACACTGTGAAAATTGTAAAGAAAAACAGAATGCAATGATGTGCAAATCCTTTAAACCCTACATTCAATACAAAAACAGTACCAAGATAAATGTTGAAAATGAGAAATGTTATTGTTTCTTAGACAATACATACTCTGAATTTTGATGCCAGCAACACATTTCTAAAATGTTGGGACAAAGGCACCAAAAGACTGGGGATGTTGTGTAATGCTAAAAGGTGGAATATTACACAACAATTTAGATCAATTGGCAACAGGTCACTTACATGATTAGATATGAAAAGATTATTCCAGAGAGGATGGGTCTGTTATAACTGAGGATGGGGTGGGGTTCACTACTCTGTGATAGACTGCACAGGCAAATTGTGCCACAATTTGCAGATCTCATCATCTACCTTGTGAAACACCATGTGTTCAGGATCAGGGTGGAGCAGGTGAAGTTGTCTAACCTGCCAGACTGGGGTCTGTTGGTTAGGAACATCAAAGTCCAGGGGGGCTGATCCCCAGGTCATGGAGTTTGTTGACCAACCTAGAGGGGATGACCATGTTGAATGCTGAGCTAAAGTCTATGAACAGCATTCTCACATAGGTGTTGGTTTTGTCCATGTGGGTCAGGGCAGAGTGCAGGGCCGTGGACATGGCGTCCTCTGTAGACCTGTTCAAATGGTAGGCAAACTGGTAGGGATCACGTGTTGGGGAGAGGCAAGACTTAAGGTGAGCCAGAACTAGTCTTTCGAAGCACTTCATGATTGTGGGGGTGAGTGCAACAGGTCAGAAGTCATTCAGCCTAGAGGCAGTTGACTGCTTCGGCACTGGCACAATGGTTGTGGTCTTGAAGCACTTTGGAACAACCACCTGGGCCAGTGACAGGTTGAAAATGTCAGTGAAGACCTCGGCCAGCTGCCCAACACATGCTCTGATCACACACCCAGGGACGCCATCAGGACCAGCAGCCTTGCGTGCATTCACCCTGCTCAGTGCAGACAACACATCTGCAGTGTAAAGGCTGAGGGGGGTTCTGGGGGGAGTTCAGCTTTAATGGCTGGCTCTTTGTTGTCCCTGTCGAAGCGAGTGTAGAACTTGTTTAACTTGTGGGTGAAGGAGACGTCACTGGATGTGGGGGTGGGGTTATTTGGACAGTTGTCTGTGATGGCTTGGATGCCCTGCCACATGTCTCGGGGATCAGAATTGGGATATATAGGAATAAATGATTTGCATTCATTGCAGTCTGTTTTTATTTGCATTTTACGCAGTGTCCCAACCTTTTGGGAAACAGGGTTGTATTTAGAAAACTTAATTTTAGAAATTATAAAAATAACTGAGACAGTATCCTCTTGTTATCTCACTGTGTTTCAGGTGTTCAGGGTCAGTACTGCAGCAAACTGATTTACTCCAAGAGGAGAATATGTGTCTTGAAGGGGTCATCAGTGGACATATCCTGTACTTATGTTGGTTATAATGATGTCACATCATCACTGTGGTTTAGTCCTAAACAGAGTGGTAGGTGGAGGGATAAGTTGATCCCTGAGGACCTAACCACAGACCCAGGGTATGCAGGTCGGGTGGAGTATCCTGACCAAGAGAGTAGAAGATACAAAGGTCCCTTCACCCTGAGAATCACAGATCTGAGAGAGGAGGACTCAGCTGAGTATCGCTTCACT